>CM051024.1:1077500-1290000 GCA_027627225.1 Congeria kusceri
TAAACAGACCATAATATTGCTTTTAATATTTATGAAAAGTTATTGCACTTTGAACCATTCATTATTCTATATAGTATAATAATTACAGTACATTTACAAGTATGCATAGCACACATTTGTACTTCAAATCGTTTAACCACTTGCCTTTCTTGACGCATCCTCTCGGTATTTCCCAACTGCCAGTATGCAGACATTGTAATGTCTCGCTCATGTTATTGTTATCGCTTGTCCCATTAATCCTATAGCCCGGGGAACACATTACCTGAGCATAGTCAAGGTACGAGCTGCCATTTTTGTATGACACAGTTCCGTTTACAACAGTGATGGTCTGTGCGCACTCTGCAACATATTGTCCATATGTATATCGTTAATTTAATGTTTTAATAATATATTTGTTCAAAATATAATATTTGGTTACAATTAAATATCAGAAACATTGCAGAAATGAGTGTTTGACAAATTATTATATGAAAGGAATATGAAAGGTAGGCTCCTTTATTAAGTTTTGGAAGCTATTGGTATATATCTTTTAATTGCATGCTCTTTTCACGTTTATTTATACAAATCGTTATTGTAAAAAGTAACTTGACCAAGAACTACCATATTCCATCTAAAGACCGATTGTATTTAAAGTGACTAAACAAAAATTTAATAAAATACAAAGAATTACACAACACTGACCCTTAAACAATATAAGGTTCCTAACATTTCAATAAACAATGCTCACATGATTGGACAAATAAGTTGCACATCACATAAATATATAATGCTCAAAATGTACAGGTAATGTTTATAATAGAATTGTGGACTGACGGATTGTTTTTAAAAAACAAATTATTGCTTATATTATGACACTCCTCGATTTACAAACAGCGCAAGCAAACTAGTCGCTTGGATTTAGAAGTACATCTTTTAACATGCCTTTCTTGACGCATCCTCGTGGTATTTCCCATCTTCCAGTATCCAAACATTGTAATGTCTCGGTCATGTTATTGTTATCGTTTGTCCCATTATTCCTGTAGCCCGGGAAACACGTGACTTCAGCGTAGTCAAGGTATTGAAAACCGTTTCTGAATAAAACATTTCCGTTTGGAACAGTGATGTCGTTTGCGCATTCTGAAAGATATTCAATAAACAGACCATACTAGTGCTTTTAATATTTATGAAAAATTATTGCACTTTGAACCATTCATTATTCTATATAGTATAAATATTACAGTACATTTACAAGTATGCAAAGAACACATTTATACTTTAAATTTTTTAACCAATGATAATTAAGTAATGTTTAAACACTTGCCTTTCTTGACGCATCCTCTTGGTATTTCCCAACTGCCAGTATGCATACATAGTAATGTCTCGCTCATGGTATTGTTATCGCTTATCCCATTAATCCTGTAGCCCGGGGAACACATTACCTGAGCGTAGTCAAGGTACGAGCTGCCATTTTTGTATGACACAGTTCCGTTTACAACAGTGATGGTCTGTGCGCACTCTGCAACAAATTCTCCATATGTATATCGTTAATTTAATGTTTTAATAATATATTTGTTCAAAATATAATATTTGGTTACAATTAAATATCAGAAACATTGCAGAAATGAGTGTTTGACAAATTATTATATGAAAGGAATATGAAAGGTAGGCTCCTTTATTAAGTTTTGGAAGCTATTGGTATATATCTTTTAATTGCATACTCTTTTCACGTTTATTTATACAAATCGTTATTGTAAAAAGTAACTTGACCAAGAACTACCATATTCCATCTAAAGACGGATTGTACTTAAAGTGACAAAACAAAAATTTCATAAAATACAAAGAATTACACAACACTGACCCTTAAACAATATAAGGTTCCTAACATTTCAATAAACAATGCTCACATGATTGGACAAATAAGTTGATCATCACATAAATATATAATGCTCAAAATGTACAGGTAATGTTTATAATAAAATTGTGGACTGACGGATTGTTTTTAAAAGACAAATTATTGCTTATATTATGACACTCCTCGATTTGCAAACAGCGCAAGCAAACTAGTCGCTTGGATTTAGAAGTACATCTTTTAACATGCCTTTCTTGACGCATCCTCGTGGTATTTCCCATCTTCCAGTATCCAAACATTGTAATGTCTCGGTCATGTTATTGTTATCGTTTGTCCCATTATTCCTGTAGCCCGGGAAACACGTGACTTCAGCGTAGTCAAGGTATTGAAAACCGTTTCTGAATAAAACATTTCCGTTTGGAACAGTGATGTCGTTTGCGCATTCTGAAAGATATTCAATAAACAGACCTTACTAGTGCTTTTAATATTTATGAAAAATTATTGCACTTTGAACCATTCATTATTCTATATAGTATAAATATTACAGTACATTTACAAGTATGCAAAGAACACATTTATACTTTAAATTTTTTAACCTATGATAATTAAGTAATGTTTAAACACTTGCCTTTCTTGACGCATCCTCTTGGTATTTCCCAACTGCCAGTATGCATACATAGTAATGTCTCGCTCATGGTATTGTTATCGCTTGTCCCAGTAATCCTATAGCCCGGGGAACACATTACCTGAGCGTAGTCAAGGTACAAGCTGCCATTTTTGTATGACACAGTTCCGTTTACAACAGTGATGGTCTGTGCGCACTCTGCAACATATTGTCCATTTGTTTATCGTTAATTTAATGTTTTAATAATATATTTGTTCAAAATATAATATTTGGTTACAATTAAATATCAGAAACATTGCAGAAATGAGTGTTTGACAAATTATTATATGAAAGGAATATGAAAGGTAGGCTCCTTTATTACGTTTTGGAAGCTATTGGTATATATATTTTAATTGCATGCTCTTTTCACGTTTATTTATACAAATCGTTATTGTAAAAAGTAACTTGAACAAGAACTACCATATTCCATCTAAAGACCGATTGTACTTTAAGTAACTAAACAAAAATGTCATAAAATACAAAGAATTACACAACACTGACCCTTAAACAATATAAGGTTCCTAACATTTCAATAAACAATGCTCACATGATTGGACAAATAAGTTGCTCATCACATAAATATAAAATGCTCAAAATGTACAGGTAATGTTTATAATAAAATTGTGGACTGACGGATTGTTTTTAAAAGACAAATTATTGCTTATATTATGACACTCCTCGATTTGCAATCAGCGCAAGCAAACTAGTCGCTTGGATTTAGAAGTACATCTTTTAACATGCCTTTCTTGACGCATCCTCGTGGTATTTCCCATCTTCCAGTATCCAAACATTGTAATGTCTCGGTCATGTTATTGTTATCGTTTGTCCCATTATTCCTGTATCCCGGGAAACACGTGACTTCAGCGTAGTCAAGGTATTGAAAACCGTTTCTGAATAAAACATTTCCGTTTGGAACAGTGATGTCGTTTGCGCATTCTGAAAGATATTCAGTAAACAGACCATACTAGTGCTTTAAAAAAAAAATATTTATGAAAAAATTTTGCACTTTGAACCATTCATTATTCTATATAGTATAAATATTACAGTACATTTACAAGTATGCAAAGAACACATTTATACTTTAAATTTTTTAACCTATGATAATTAAGTAATGTTTAAACACTTGCCTTTCTTGACGCATCCTCTTGGTATTTCCCAACTGCCAGTATGCATACATAGTAATGTCTCGCTCATGGTATTGTTATCGCTTGTCCCATTAATCCTATAGCCCGGGGAACACATTACCTGAGCGTAGTCAAGGTACGAGCTGCCATTTTTGTATGACACAGTTCCGTTTACAACAGTGATAATCTGTGCGCACTCTGCAACATATTGTCCATTTGTTTATCGTTAATTTAATGTTTTAATAATATATTTGTTCAAAATATAATATTTGGTTACAATTAAATATCAGAAACATTGCAGAAATGAGTGTTTGACAAATTATTATATGAAAGGAATATGAAAGGTAGGCTCCTTTATTACGTTTTGGAAGCTATTGGTATATATATTTTAATTGCATGCTCTTTTCACGTTTATTTATACAAATCGTTATTGTAAAAAGTAACTTGAACAAGAACTACCATATTCCATCTAAAGACCGATTGTACTTTAAGTAACTAAACAAAAATGTCATAAAATACAAAGAATTACACAACACTGACCCTTAAACAATATAAGGTTCCTAACATTTCAATAAACAATGCTCACATGATTGGACAAATAAGTTGCTCATCACATAAATATAAAATGCTCAAAATGTACAGGTAATGTTTATAATAAAATTGTGGACTGACGGATTGTTTTTAAAAGACAAATTATTGCTTATATTATGACACTCCTCGATTTGCAATCAGCGCAAGCAAACTAGTCGCTTGGATTTAGAAGTACATCTTTTAACATGCCTTTCTTGACGCATCCTCGTGGTATTTCCCATCTTCCAGTATCCAAACATTGTAATGTCTCGGTCATGTTATTGTTATCGTTTGTCCCATTATTCCTGTATCCCGGGAAACACGTGACTTCAGCGTAGTCAAGGTATTGAAAACCGTTTCTGAATAAAACATTTCCGTTTGGAACAGTGATGTCGTTTGCGCATTCTGAAAGATATTCAGTAAACAGACCATACTAGTGCTTTAAAAAAAAAATATTTATGAAAAAATTTTGCACTTTGAACCATTCATTATTCTATATAGTATAAATATTACAGTACATTTACAAGTATGCAAAGAACACATTTATACTTTAAATTTTTTAACCAATGATAATTAAGTAATGTTTAAACACTTGCCTTTCTTGACGCATCCTCTTGGTATTTCCCAACTGCCAGTATGCATACATAGTAATGTCTCGCTCATGGTATTGTTATCGCTTGTCCCATTAATCCTATAGCCCGGGGAACACATTACCTGAGCGTAGTCAAGGTACGAGCTGCCATTTTTGTATGACACAGTTCCGTTTACAACAGTGATAATCTGTGCGCACTCTGCAACATATTGTCCATTTGTATATCGTTAATTTAATGTTTTAATAATATATTTGTTCAAAATATAATATTTGGTTACAATTAAATATCAGAAACATTGCAGAAATGAGTGTTTGACAAATTATTATATGAAAGGAATATGAAAGGTAGGCTCCTTTATTACGTTTTGGAAGCTATTGGTATATATCTTTTAATTGCATGCTCTTTTCACGTTTATTTATACAAATCATTATTGTAAAAAGTAACTTGACCAAGAACTACCATATTCCATCTAAAGACCGATTGTACTTAAAGTGACTAAACAAAAATTTCATAAAATACAAAGAATTACACAACACTGACCCTTAAACAATATAAGGTTCCTAACATTTCAATAAACAATGCTCACATGATTGGACAAATAAGTTGCTCATCACATAAATATATAATGCTCAAAATGTACAGGTAATGTTTATAATAAAATTGTGGACTGACGGATTGTTTTTAAAAGACAAATTATTGCTTATATTATGACACTCCTCGATTTGCAAACAGCGCAAGCAAACTAGTCGCTTGGATTTAGAAGTACATCTTTTAACATGCCTTTCTTGACGCATCCTCGTGGTATTTCCCATCTTCCAGTATCCAAACATTGTAATGTCTCGGTCATGTTATTGTTATCGTTTGTCCCATTATTCCTGTATCCCGGGAAACACGTGACTTCAGCGTAGTCAAGGTATTGAAAACCGTTTCTGAATAAAACATTTCCGTTTGGAACAGTGATGTCGTTTGCGCATTCTGAAAGATATTCAATAAACAGACCATACTAGCGCTTTTAATATTTATGAAATATTATTGCACTTTGAACCATTCATTATTCTATATAGTATAAATATTACAGTACATTTACAAGTATGCAAAGAACACATTTATACTTTAAATTTTTTAACCTATGATAATTAAGTAATGTTTAAACACTTGCCTTTCTTGACGCATCCTCTTGGTATTTCCCAACTGCCAGTATGCATACATAGTAATGTCTCGCTCATGGTATTGTTATCGCTTGTCCCATTAATCCTATAGCCCGGGGAACACATTACCTGAGCGTAGTCAAGGTACGAGCTGCCATTTTTGTATGACACAGTTCCGTTTACAACCGCGATGGTCTGTGCGCACTCTGCAACATATTGTCCATATGTATATCGTTAATTTAATGTTTTAATAATATATTTGTTCAAAATATAATATTTGGTTACAATTAAATATCAGAAACATTGCATATATGAGTGTTTGACAAATTATTATATGAAAGGAATATGAAGGTCATGCTTCTTTATTAAGTTTTGAAAGCTTTTGGTGTAATTTATTTGGTTAATTTCATGCTCTTTTCACGTTTATTTATACAAATCGTTATTGTAAAGAGTAACTTGACCAAGGACAAATATTTTATAAAATACAAAGAATTACACAACACTGACCCTAATACAATATAAGGTAACTAACATTTCAATAAACAATGCTCACATGATTGGACAAATAAGTTACTTATCGCATAAATATTTCAATCTAAAAAACTACAGGTAATGTTTATGATAGAATTGTGGACTGACGGATTGTTTTTAAAAGCCAAATTAGCGCGTATATTATGACACTCCTCTTCTTGCAAACAGCACAAGCAAACTAGTCGCTTGGATTTAAAATTACATCTCTTACAGAATGCGCAAGCGACATCGCTGCTCCAAACGGAAGTTTTCATTAAGAAACGGTTGATATTCTTTGGATTTTATGAACTATTTGTTTAGTCACTTCACGTACAATCGGTCTTTAGTTGGAATATGGTAGTTCTTGGTCTAGTTACTTTTTAAAATATTATTCGAACATTAATTAACGATATACAAATTGACAATATGTTGCAGAATGCGCACAGATTATCACTGTTTTAAACGGAACTGTGTCATACAAATATCGAAGCACGTACCTTGACTACGCTCAGGTAACGTGTTCCCCCGGCTGCAGGATTAATGGGACAGGCGATTACAATAACTTGAGCGAGACATTGCAATGTCTGCATACTGGCAGTTGAGAAATACCAAGAGGATGCGTCAAGAAAGCCAAGTGGTTAACCTTTACGGAATTCCCATAGGTTAAAAGGTTTGAAGTACAAATGTGTGCTATGCATACTTGTTAATGTACCGTAATTATTATACTATATAGAATAATGAATGGTTCAAAGTGCAATAATTTTTCATAAATATTAAATGAACTATTATGGTCTGTTTACGGCATATCTTTCAGAATGCGCAAACGACATCACTGTTTCAAACGGAAATATTTTATTCAGAAACGGTTTTCAATACCTAGACTACGCTGAAGTCACGTGTTTCCCGGGCTGCAGGATTAATGAGACAGGCGATAACAATAAAATGACCGAGACATTACAATGTTTGGATACTGGCAGATCGGAGATACCACGAGGATGCGTCAAGAAAGGCATGTTGAACGGTGTACTTGTAAATCCAAGCGACTAGTTTGCTTGTGCTGTTTGCAAATAGAGGAGTGTCTTAATATACGCAATAAGTTGTCTTTAAAAAAACAATCCGTCTGTCCAAAATTCTATCATAAACATTACCTGTAGTTTTAGCATTATATATTTATGTGATAAGTAACTTATATGTCCATTCATGTGAGCATTGTTTATTGAAATGTTAGGAAACTTATATTGTTTAAGGGTCAGAGTTGTGTAATTCTTTTGATTTTATAGAATATTTGTTTAGTCACTTTAAGTACAATAGGTCTTTTGCTGGAATATGGTAGTTCTGGTAAAATTACTTTTTACAATAACGATTTGTATAAATAAACGTGAAAAGCGCATGAAATTTACAACAAAAATATGCAAATAGCTTCCAAAACTTAATTAAGGAGCCTACCTTTACAATCGGTCTTTAGATGGAATATGGTAGTTCTTGGTCAAGTTACTTTTTACAATAATGATTTGTATAAATAAACGTCAAAAGAGCATGCAATTAAAAGATATATACCAATAGCTTCCAAAACTTAATAAAGGAGCCTACCTTTCATATTCCTTTCATATAATAATTTGTCAAACACTCATTTCTGCAATGTTTCTGATATTTAATTGTAACCAAATATTATATTTTGAACAAATATATTATTAAAACATTAAATTAACGATATACAAATGGACAATATGTTGCAGAGTGCGCACAGACCATCACTGTTGTAAACGGAACTGTGTCATACAAAAATGGCAGCTCGTACCTTGACTACGCTCAGGTAATGTGTTCCCCGGGCTATAGGATTAATGGGACAAGCGATAACAATAACATGAGCGAGACATTACAATGTCTGCATACTGGCAGTTGGGAAATACCAACAGGATGCGTCAAGAAAGGCAAGTGGTTAAACATTACTGAATTCTCATAGGTTAAAAGATTTGAAGTACAAATGTTTTCTGTGCATACTTGTAAATGTACTGTAATTATTATACTATATAGAATAATGAATGGTTCAAAGTGCTATAACTTTTCATAACTATTAAAAGCACTATTATGGTTTGTTTATGGAATATCTTTCAGAATGCGCAAACGACATCACTGTTCCAAACGGAAATGTTTCATTCAGAAACGGTTTTCAATACCTTGACTACGCTGAAGTCACGTGTTTTCCAGGCTACAGGAATGATGGGACAAGCGATAACAATAACATGTCAGAGACATTACAATGTTTGGATACTGGAAGATGGGAAATACCACGAGGATGCGTCAAGAAAGGCATGTTGAAAGGCATGTTGAAAAAAAAATATATATACCGTAAAATATCATATCTTTCCTTCCTATCTATTCGTCTACCTCTGTCTATTCGGCCATTGAATACGACGTAATAAACACTTAAACCGTATCTGCGCGTGTCCGAATTCTGAGCAAGATGGATTCATTTCTCTCTCATTAGAAGAAGAATATGCGAAAGAATCATGTATAAACCGTTACAAACATATAAAATAAATTTTCCTAAACATAAAATGCCTTTGATTGTATGCGAATGTTTGTCAAAATGTTTTTATTTGAGGTTCTTTTTTACATTTCATTCACTCGTCAGTGTTTAGATGTTTCTGTTATGTCACGTGAATTTTTCGCACGCTATTACGGAGGCGCTTAGTTGATTTGAGGCCCGTCCATGGGTTTTTTTGCCCGTTTTGCTATAATTAACGTCACCATTAAAAGCCGATTTACGTCTGTTAAATTATTCTTCCCTCATTCTCTGTTAGGCAAATCCATCCAACCACCATAGCAGGTACAGAACATATTCGACAGAAACAATGTTGAAGTCTGTCTCTGAGGTACGTTGTAACAAGTAATCCAAACGTAAGACGGCTTTGGAGTCCGGCATTCCTTACCAGACGGGATAAGTGAAAAGATCGATCCAGATAGTTTTGACAGACAAATCCTCTTCACTGGAGAAGAAGAATTAAGCCTCGTTGGATTCTTTGAGGTGATGTCCAGGTTGGGGTACTGGGTTTCGAATGCAGCTCTGCAGAGGTACGCCGGTGGGATGGCATTCAGATTTTGGAAGACGACCAGTGGACAAGCCATTAAGTAATTGCTGCCGTATGGTTTTTTAAGGGTAGTCTCTAAAAAAACCATCAGCTTTAGACAGCAACCGTGCCCGGAATTCGACCCCAGAGTCAGTAGAATTCTTCTTCAGCAACCATGACAAGACACTTCCAGAGTTAGGGTTGCGTGACTGTCCTCAGCACATATACAATATGGACGAAACCAGAATAAGTTTTGAACGTCGTCCCCCAAACATAATTGCCCCCACAAAATAGAAAGTCCATTTAGTCACATCCCCGCGCTCTGCAACAAACAAGCTCATAGCGTGTGCCAACGCTGCTTGGAACCACATGCCTCTTTATTCGTCTTTACAGGTGTACATAGTTAAACGTGATTTTTAAAAAGATATAGTGTAGCGTAATTTACACATAAAGTCAGTTTATAAACGTTATTTTATTTATTCTAAAGTTGTACGCTTTAATTTCACATACATGTATTACTGAATAATTTCGTGAGTCCAGCAATTAGCCTAAACTATTGTGACAATAGTTAGTAAATTATTTAAACAATAACATCAATTTAAATGTTGTTGTTTTTAACCAGAACGTTCTTGATAAATGATAAGTAGTGATTTTTAAAATTTAATCTGGTAATGAAAAACACATTGGCTCTAAAACAAATTAAATACATGACCATTACATAGACAAAAGAATGAACGAGGACCTCATGAAAGGCGCAAGGGTCGGTTTCATTGCAAAGTATCGGAGTCAAGTTGGTCCAACGCAGACGTCTCCAAGGAGTTCACGGAAACACATTATTTTCCCGAATCATGTCAAGCGCTCAGATATAAGCCAGCCGGTGGTACTGATCTTTGACGGTCATAACAAGCGTACGTCGCCGGAGACGATTCGTTTGGCCGAGGATAGGAATATCCACCTTTTTGTGCTACCTGCCCATACGTCACACATCATGCAACCACTCGATGTTGCGGTTTTCGTCCCTTTCAAGCGTTACTATTACTCTGGATGTGCTGCCTACATACAGGCCAACATGGGGAAGGTAGTGACGAAGTACAAAGTAGCAAGCATTGCATGTAAGGTTTACATACAGTCCGTCAGCCCCCTCGACATACTGTTAGCATTCAAGAAGGCTGGACTTTTCCCTTAACCGCAACGCCATCTCGCCGGAAAAACTCATAACACTCATGATACACAGTGCTGTGTTGGTAGAGGGAAGTGTAGGAAGGGGACAAAAAGCTAACTCAAGTGGTCGCGAGATATCCGATCACGAATACATCGAATAAATTGAGGCCCATCCGGAGCAAAACAAAGACAACGTGCCGACCAGTTCATACAAGAAAGCCAAGCCAACCGTGCAGAAGAAGATCCCCACCAGTCCCATGCCGTCAACAAATGGTCTCAACATCTCGATTAATGATTGCGAGTCAGAAAATGAAGATAATGACGTGAGCTGCGTGTGTAAGCAGCGCCAGCCACCGAATATGAATGACCGCCCTCTCTTGAAAATCTTGAATTGGGGACACTGTGTGACGGTGATATTGGGTTTACCTTTCCTTCTGCCACGAGAAGAGAGTCCTGAGACGCGGCGATGAATTCCGCTGCAAACACTGTCATTAAACTTCTTAATATTTTAATGGTTTGTTTTACTGTTAAATTGTTAATATATTTTAAGTTATGCTGTTGAAAAAGTGACTTTTCACTTATCACTTGATACTGTTTTATAATTTTGTTTAAATAAAGTTACGTTTTGTCATTGAATTTCAAAACTGTTACAAAAGATACAAAAAATATTCACAACTTGCTAAACACAACATTAACGAAAATTAAGAACGCCCCTGCAGCGAATCTCATTCTTCACGCACGAAGTATTGACCAATCAAAGTGGCCGAATAGATAGGAAGCGCCGGAGAGATCCAGACTTCTACTGTCAAATGCAAAACGAGGTAAATGTTTGTAAACAAGCCACTTGCGGCGGAATTGAACGTTTAATAGAGTTTCTGATATTTTGTTTCGTATAATATCTAGTGTTTAATTTTTTTATTGTATTAGTTTTTAACCTTATACGGTTGCTTATATTCTTAAGTGGCCGAATAGACAGAATAACAGGCTGAATAGTGCCTTTATGAAAAATAATTGCTCTTTGAACCATTCATTATTGTATATATGTATACTTACAGTACGTTTACAAGCACGTATATAACACATTTGTACGTACTTCAAACTGTTTAACATACCAGCATACAGTAATGGTTAACCACTTGCCTTTCTTGACGCATCCTCGCGGTATTTCCCAAAGCCCTGTTGCCAGACACTGTAATGACTCGCTCTCGTTATTGTTATCGCATGTCCAGTTAATCCTGTAGCCCGGGAAACACGTAACTTGAGCGTAGTCAAGATATCTGTTGCCATTTTTGTATGACACATTTCCGTTTTCAACAGAGATGTTCTGTGCGCATTCTGTCATATATATTGCACATGAAGGTATATTATTAAGTTGTATACATACTTCCATAAACATACGGATTTACGGATTTATTACTCTTAAGCAAAATCAATTAGCGAATTAGAAATGATATTCTTAATCAGAAAGCGTACGTAAAATATTTCTAAATACATGTATATATCGACTATGGCATTTTATGCACCATAATTTGTAACGTAACGTTCCTATAGAGGTTTTAGTATTTCAGCGTTTTGGTAGATATCTGGCAAAAGTATAATAGTTCTTCAAAAAAGCTTTCAATACAATACATTTAGATTATTTTAAATACCCAGTAAAATTTAAATTTTGTATTGCATATAGTGCTTATAACTAATAATTAAACACTCATTTATACAGGTTTTCAATATTACAAAATAATTAAGTTAACAGTAAGGCCATACAAATTTGATTTTATGTTTAGCGTCCCCATGATTTTTCGAAACCTACCAACCAGGCAGGAAAAACCAAACAATTAGTTGATCAAAACTATTTTTTTCACAACTTATTCATGGCAGTGGTCCAAGCTAAAGCAAATATTTACTTGCAAAACTGTTATATATCATCTTTATATTGGGAACCTACTCTAATACAGTGTTTTAACTGTGTAATTTGACTGGTTGCACGCTATGTTTTACAAATTTTAGTAAACACAATTAAAAGTCCGTTTTTATATTTATATATTTTCTAAATTTCCAATTCCATATTTTTTACATTCTCAAAATTAATGTTTTTTTTTCGTTCAGGCATCCGAAAACCTACCAGCCCGAGGACGCTAAACATAGAATCAAATTGGTTTGACCTGACTTAATATATGTGTTGTATGATACATAAATCAAATAAATCAACAACACCAATATTTCAGTACCTTGTTTTGTCGATTCTGTTGGTAGAACAACTACTTCCCCAGTAGTACGGTACTCCTCAGTAGTTATAGCGGTCGTGGGTTGTACCGTTGTAGCGTTAGGCGGTACCGCTGTAGTGTTAGGCGCAATTGTAGGTAGAGGAGCCGTGACCGGTACCGCCGTAGAGTTAGTCGCCGTAGTAGGCAGAGGAGTCGTGGCCGGTACCGCTGTAGTGTTAGGCGCAATTGTATTTGGAGGAGTCGTGACCGGTACCGCTGTAGTGTTATGCGCCGTAGAAGGTAGAGGAGTCGTGACCTGTACCGCTGTAGTGTTAGGCGCCGTAGTCGGTAGAGGAGTCGTGACCGGTACCGCTGTAGTGTTAGGCGCAATAGGATGTGGAAGAGTCGTGACCGGTACCGATGTAGTGTTAGGCGTCGTAGTATGTATACGAGTCGTGACCGGTACCGCTGCAGTGTTATGCGCCGTAGTAGGTGAACGAGTCGTGACCGGTACCGCTGTAGTGTTAGGCGCAATTGCAGGTAGAGGAGTCGTGACCGGTACCGCTGTAGTGTTAGGCGCAATTGGATGTGGAAGAATCGTGACCGGTACCGCTGTAGTGTTATTCGCCGTAGTAGGTGAACGAGTCGTGACCGGTACCGCTGTAGTGTTAGGCGCAATTGCAGATTGGGGAGTCGTGACCGGTACCGCTGTAGTGTTAGGCGCAATTGGATGTGGAAGAGTCGTGACCGGTACCGCTGTAGTGTTAGGCGCAATTGCATGTGGAAGAGTCGTGACCGGTACCGCTGTAGTGTTAGGCGCAATTGCATGTGGAAGAGTCGTGACCGGTACCGCTGTAGTGTTAGGCGCAATTGTATGTGGAAGAGTCGTGACCGGTACCGCTGTAGTGTTAGGCGCAGGAGTTGCGTGTGGTACCGCTGCAGCGTGAGGCATCACAGTAGGTATGGGAGTCGTTGCCGGTACCGCTGAAGTACTAGGCGCTGTAGCAGGTATAGGAGTCGTGGGTGTTTCCGCTGTAGTGTTTGGTGCCGAAGTAGGTTTAGGAGCCGTGGATGGTTTCTCTGTTATGTTAGACGCAATGGTATGTGTCGTGGGTGTTTCGCTGGAAGAGCTAGGCAATTCAGTGTGCATGTGAGTCGTAGGTAGTTCAGCTGTAATTGGAGGTGCAGAAGTATTTGGTTGGTAGTTATTTATCTTCGATATCACTTTGTTTGCAACATAAAAAACTCAGTTCCCCAAAGGGAGGTTTTGGCGTCTGTACCTGTCTGTTTGCATTCTTAATGGTGAAACAAATAGTCTAAATTTCATGTTTATATATTTTAATATACGATCCACATATTTTGGTATTTCTTAGTAATCCTTAGTTTTAAATTAATGGATTAAATAAAAAATGAAGCTCCAGACAATTATGAACGAATCTATACTACTAATAATTATCAGAAAGTCTAGACTTAAATTAACTTATAAAAGTGTGAATATTTACAGAATTTAAGGTGCAGTCTTTGTAATTCTTTACATTTAGTTACTATCTAACCTTCACTTGCATAATTAAAATTAGAAACAACAAAAGCATCAATTAATTGAGAAAGAAGTTTAGATTTGAAATCAAGTTCTTGGTATATAAAAACCATAAATTCACGGCCTGAAGAGACTTACGGAACCATCTTGATTATAATTATAATATCTGTATAATTGAAAACAGTTCATAGCAATTACAGTTGTCAACAAATTCTATAATATGCCCATTGTATGTCCAATGCTCATAGGAGAGCAGACTATCGAGTTAACGAAATTCGTGATCTTGGTTTCGTCAGTGTTAACTTTCAAACCCCAGGAATTACCATTACATAATAGAAGATCAAACTAGTGCTGATCGTCTTGGTGTCATTGGCCTATATTAGCCATATAATTAGCAAAGAGTAATAAAATAAGTGCAATGCCATTAATATGCAATCCTAATTATGTGTTACCTTGTCTTCGACACGAAAACTAATCAAGGAGCATAACTTCACCCTTTTCAGTCCGACATGATAATAAAAATATCCTGAATATTAAAAACAACGTTTAACACAAGATTTAACATGCTGGTACATGTCTTTAATAATGTAATAATGATTCCTCAATTCCTCATATAAAATGTGTTAATCACAATGCGTTTCTATAATTAGTATCAAAGCATCATATCGACGTATACAACATATACCATTTTATTACCGTTTAAATATATTTGAACTAATGACACGAGCATATAAATAACATTCACTGTGGTGCGACTTTTTCTAAATCCGAACTGTCGTCCGAAATAGTGTTATTATTATTGCAAAATGTTTCAAAACGCTTGTTCAACTGCAGTAGTAAACAGTGTACGCCAACAGCGTAAAAGAGTAATTCCCATTTAGTTATAAACATCTTAACGGTCCCCCTTTGTGTGCGTTTGAATTATAATACGGTATGTTTATTGTTTGGGATAATAAATGGAGCTAACAATACAATTAAATTAGTCGGTGATACGTAACGCTAAAGTAATATATTTAATAACGAATATCTATATATCTATACTACTAGAAAGGGACTTAAACTGGTTTCGGATTTGCTGTAACGTGCGTTGTACTTGAAATAAAATAAAACATGAGTTTCCTGAGTACATGTAAAATATACGAAATCCAACAAAAGATAAACCTATTCAAGGTTTTGAAACATCCACGCATAATACGTTTTTGTTGTTTATAAAATAATGTCACCGTTTCTTTTTCATTTTTTAACAAGCGTTCTGTCGCAAATAGGCCATCTGACTTATATACACTGCGCTTCGATGCCATTCAACCATTCCAAGCCAATACAAACTGGCAAAACAGTTGCGTTATTTCCGCTATTTGACTTGTCCGTTTGATCGCTGAACACGACTCCGTTTTCCACTCAATTATCGAAATGTCTTCTTGCTATCAAACAAATAACAATGAGTTTCGGTATTATTAAAATATCATTAAAATAAACTGTTAATACGGGTCATTCCTTTGGGTCTTATTGAATAATCATTAGAGTCTCATTAATACACTAAAGTTAAATACAATACAAATAAGAAACAACAAAACCCAATCAATCTTCAGAAAAAAAAATTCCGAACTTTAAATAACCAATTAAAAACGTATGAAAAAACACATAAACAAAGCATGGTACGATACACAGTCACAGCAATCATATGCAACTATTATCATGAGCAAAACATGCACATTTATCACCAGGCTGATGTGACATAATTGCTGTAAACAGTTTAAGGAAGATGATGAAATGTGCATTGAATAATGTATATGTGACGTATTGTGACGTATTAATGTATGTGACGTATTAATAACAAAGATGTGTGGGCCAAGTTAAGATGGACGTGAAATTATCATTATACACGTTGTTATTATGAGATATAATTGTTATTTCGCGTTCAATAATAAACGTGTGTACGTCCAAACAAGCTTTAAAGACAACATGTGGAAACAACATGAAAAGGAATTAGAAAGAAAATGCGAGTTATTGTGGGGTGAATTGTATGGCGTATGGATGACTATGTACTCTGTAAAAGGTATCCTTTTAAATTTAAAATGGCATTATTATGTCTTTAAGAGCTCTTTTGTTTTCATGAAAATATTGAGCAAAACGCGGGTAATTTTGGAGTTTGTTGGGCTGAAGTGTCCTAAAAAGTTTACATATATAATTTTACAGGACATTAAAATAACGGCTGAAGTGGTCTTTAAAAAAAAAAAACACACATCTCTAAACGCAGTTGTAACTTTAGAGCAGTAATCGCAAAGTCGCATTTTGTCAGGTGAGGAAAGGATTAATATCTCATAAGCCTAGACATCGCTAACCAACACCTGCTTTTATGCAAAGTATGTTATGCTCAAACTGTACTAAGTGCATACTGTCTATATGATCCACCAAATACAACATGATAAGGGGTAATAGTTTTAAATTTCATAAATGTGATGTACAGTACGTGCCACGTGAAACCCACAGAATTCGCGCTTTCGTGACGAGCCTTCGATCAAAATTCGCTAAGCGACGTCACGAAAGTTCTCGACAATTCGCAGTATATAGTTGGCGGCCCCAACGCGAGATTTCGCGACGAATATGTGACGAAAATTCGTCGCGATTCGCGGCGATTTTACAGGTATATGTGCATCTGCTCTTTAAAAATTTAGAGTTGTACAGTTTTTACGGCCTTTTCGCAACATTCTACATTGTGTGTCGCACAGTGTATGTTAAACGAAGATATATTAATTTTGTATCCTTCATATAACGGTTAATAAATAAATAAGTATATAATAAGGCACTATTATATTACAGTATTAATCAAAGAAAACGGTGAAAACGCATATGAAAGTCACAATGAATTTATATAGTGTGTATATACGTTTAAGTTTACATTTACAATTCGGACACTAATCATTAAAATCAACTTAAAATTGTATATCACTGATTTTTCTTTTGTTCACTACAAATCATCACCCCTTTTACGTATATGCCAAATTTCACTAATTTGCTTAATTTGAATGTTATACCACTTTTACAATAATATTAACTGAAGTCCATTTAAACGCTTTATTAGTTAATCGTTAATTAATTGTTCGATTGTTATGTGAATGTGTATACGGGGTTCTTGTGATTATTATAAAAACACATTATTATCTTATTCTTCATGGGCGTGATTATTTCAAACATTCCTTCTTGTAGAATATCCTTTCAGATTATTTGTTTACATGTACATATATGTCATCCTCATCCGTGCACCAACATATTCAATTTTATCGTATTTATAATCATCATAAAGATGCAAATCACCGACGTTTTGACACGATATTTTATAATAATCATGTACTTGAGTTGTATTGAAGGTGGTTATATACACGTGTCTATAATTATTTGTAACGTATGGTTTCATTGTAACATGTATTTATAAAATTTACTGTTTGTTTACTCATCGGTAAAAAAAATAAATGTAAATACAAATGTCAAACGAAAACCATCACAGCGGATATTGTAGCCTCTTCTAAATTCGGTGTTTGCTAAAAAAAAACTTTTTTTTCTGCAGACTACCGGTTTCCGATGAGGGGTGGGTGTGACTGCGCGTTGACTAGGTACCTTTCTATGTTTTCTCATGTTATGTTTACAGGTCACCAATGTGTTAACAGACGTGTCAATATAGCAAACAAACTGATCGTTGCATCTTAATTGTTTTTATTCATGTATTTTTGGATTTATCTTCTCTTTTTCTATTAGTCTATAAGTCATTTAAAATTCCAGTTCACATCGCGAATGATCATGAAGCTACATATAGCCTACATAAGATAGAAGTACATAGCAATAGTTTATTCAGTCTTTATATCATAATACTATACGTTTTTTTAAGATGGCAACGAATAACCAGTTCTCCGATTATTACGGCGCTTAAATGGTAATACATTGAATATTCGATTATTCGCGTTCACAACGCGGGTGTTCGTTGAACAAAATATCGATTCAAAAAGTCTTCTTGTGTCGCTAATCCGCATTATCTTATCGCTAATCAGTGTCAATTACCGACCCGGAGGCACTTGTGCGACAGTGGACTAATCTGCGATAGCGGTTCTTAATTGTTTAAAATGGCAGGGGTCGTGAAAATTTCACACGAACACTATTACGTTTATTTTAAATGCTGTATTTTTTTCTATGTATGCAAAAAAAAGTGTATTTCTTTTATATTTACAATCTTCTGCAACAAATGTCACATCTTAATTTGAATGATTTTGTAGCTAATATAATTATATTAGCTACAAAGGAATACATTCAAATATCAATTCCACAAAGTTTTCTAACACGAATTATGTATTCACCGCAAAGGAAAAATATTGCGCACAGGTGTACATTTTACAAATTATTTTCTCGTCACGATTCGTGGCGGGACAAAATTATTCGCCACGAAAGTTCGCGAACAAGCGCGAATTTTCGTCGCGAGAATGAGCGAAATTTCGTGACATCGCGAGCGAGCGATCTGCGCTTCGCGATAAAATTGGCTCGTCGCATTTCGCGAACTTTGCTGGTTTCGCGTGGCACGTACTGTAAATGTGAATAGTTATGTCATGAATCAACCTAATTATATTTGGTTTCTGTATAAGACAAAAGTTCGGATCTATCACTAGTACAGTACAATGAAAATTTTAGTCGGGAGGGGTACTCACTCAAGTCATGAAATTGATCAGTAAAAAAATCCGTAATCTATAGGAAATTACGTTTAGTTACACTTAGCAGAACGAATTATTATTTGATTTGATAATAATAAGTTGCAAAATTACAGGACAGTACAAAGAGTGCAATTGTCACGGCCCATCACGAAATATTACTTTCTCTATCTTAAAAGAAAATAAACTGACAATAACAAGAAAACAAATTCAAAAGTCGATTTCATTTGCAAAGTTTCAACAAGTAACAGTGCGTTTATTGCAGTTAAGTTAATGCTATAATACTAGGTTTTCGTCATAATATCCAAAAAGTATTTATCATTTCAATACATTATTTTATGTAATCTTACGTTATGAAAGTAAACTTCCAATTGCAAATTTTGCGTTTTCTTATTGTGTTTTGTTGTATGGGTAATTGGTCTGATAAAAGGCTGTTAAAAGGGTTTAACTGCTACTGGAGTTGCATATATTTAATGTTCAAGCATTATGTATGTCGTTCGCTGTAAACCAGTTGAAGCAGTGTTGGAATAGTAAAATCTCTTGATAACTGTTCCGGTTCACTAGAAAAGCCACATCTATCTTAGAATCGCATCACTTCATCTTCTGTTTGCCAAAATGCCAATCCGGTGCAAATTCTGTATGTCCAGCAATCTGCATATTCATAGAGAATGTCTGATGGAGCCCTGAAAAAATGATATAAAGTATTAAAGTTAGTGATTCGTGATTTTGCAAACAAACTAGTCACGTTTAATATACATATTCAAAAGTACTAAAGTAACCGCCTAAGTTTTAAACAGTAATATTTATAAAAATACCATAAAAGCTATTTACTAATTATTAATGTTTAAATTTTACCTCAATACCACCAATAGTTATGTAACTTAGTTCAGTCATTACAATGATTTTAGTTTGTGAAAAAAAAATATTTGCAAAAATGCTAAAAAAGGTACTGTATAAAATATGGAAATGTACCTAAAAATATACATATTAAAGTAATTATCAACCCCTATCAATATTTACCTGTGCATGTTTTCCATAATTATAATTTCAACCCCTCTCCCTGTGCATAATGCTTCATCTATCAAATAGGAAACCTGTTAACCTAAAAAATGCAGAAAAAAAACACAAACAGATTATTTACCAAGATACTATATCAGCATAAATGTTAGCATAACTTGTTAGGCGCTGGCGAATATTTAGCTACATTCTATATGGGCAATATTAGCCCTATAAACACTAAATTTATTGCACGTTTAATTAATTGGACTACATAAATCTATAACCAAAATTATTCAAATTTAACAACATACATTTCTTCCAATAATTTTAAGTGTACACATGCCAGAGAGGTGATGTGCAAACAAATGAGCCTTAAAAACATGGTGTTTTTCATTACTTGTCATCTCATTGCACTGTTGTTTATACATTATTAAGTACAACTATCAAAAACAAAACTGCACGATTGCCCATTGTAGTAATCTGTGCAACAACATGTATTATGTTAATTTTTTTTTGGTGGACTTGTTTTTTTTTAACAATCCTCTTCCCTTAAAGGGCACATCGGCAGTAGATCTAGATCTACAATAACATTTGCAAAAATAAAGTTCATTTTCAGAGAATATTAAGGAAGCATTGTAAAGTACAGTTGCCTTATGTCTATAAGCAGTTGACAAATACATATAATTTTAAAATATAAACAGTGGCCATCGGTAACACTTTTGATACGAATGAAATGTACTTAAGTACCTTTACTAGAATGCGCAACATCGATAAATGTTGTATACTGTAGGGAAGTTTTCATTGAAATGTAAGACTTTGTAAGCGCGACTTAGAATCCTGCTGGAACTTTGAATCCAAACAACATGTTTTGGCTTCGCATATATTTTATCTAAATGATTCCATCAATATATATTATTCTACATTGACGCATTGTCATTGGAGGTATTAAGATTTTTACACCAACTTCATTTTGCAGAACAACGACCAATTTTTGTTTAACGATATGTTGATACCTTCGGAAAGTTGACAGAGAAAATGCTATAAAACTTACAGTTAATTATATATTAATCAAGCCAAACTAATTAATATTTTACGCGATACAATGTCTAACAATATATGCACATGAATGAAAATACATCGTGATTTTAGATAAGGCAGGGTAAGCTTATTGGAAAAACATTGCTATGCCCCTTTAATGATTCTGGCAAATACTTCATAATTTTTATTATTATCATCTGCATAATCATATCATTATACAAAAGATTGTCATCGGCAGAGGAAATATAAATTTTACATATATCCACTGATCGTTATAAATAGCAATGAGTGGCTAATATTTTGTGCATTTTTTTTTTCATCAGCAGCATTGAAAATGTTCTCAATGTTTTGTAAAGCCGGTCAACTATCTTAAGTTCTTCCAAAAAATGTTCAACTTGGTTTTAACAATGATCATTTGAATTAACACTTGCTCAGCTTTAATGACTCATTTTATGTTAGTGATTTTATACATTTCGTATCATTATTTTCTGTTGCTATCAACAAAACAGTTGCTTCCGCATCACGACAATTAACTTCCGGGTCAATATTTTGTGTGCAAACTACACTGTTTGATGATAAATTTTCAAGAATCATTGCATAAAAAACAAAAGAAATATACAAACCTGTACAGAAAATACTCTAGATATTCAATTTGCATCGAAATTTTGGCAGCTCAATCTCTAATAAATCCATGTAGGAACACAATTTTTCCGAAAACGTTGACGAAAAATTCAACCACTCGTGTCAGTTTCTTGCCGAATAAAATACGGTTACATGTCATTAAAACTAAAATGTGTGTTGAATGCATCTGAATCGATTCGTGAACACGATATTTCCCTGTTTTGTTGTTTTAAGTTATATTTGTGTATTAAATCAGACAAATAGTTGATCGTTTGCCGTTTTCTCGCGTTTCTCTGAAATGACGTTAGCGCCATAACGATCAAAGTTTTATTCCACGCCACATTTATAACAAGGGATGGCATCAAATACCAAAATCGGTATTCGAATATCCGCTTTTTCATTCAATCGAATTGGTGAAATACTGCCGTTATGTTGACAGAAAAATACTTTCTACAATAGGAACGTATTGGTTTTTAAAAAGCCATACAAATTTGCGAATATTCGAATAGCGTTTTAACTATTTGAATGGCAATCATTCAATCGAAGAATTGGCTCAGCTGGAAAACTTATGCTATGTGTGTATCTACTAGATTTTTTTAAAACTGATCTTCTGCTATATTTGACATGTTTGCAAAAACTAGGATGCCAACATGTCCGCAAAAATTAAATGCTCCTACAATATGCTTTAAATGTATTCCATTATAAACGAAACATTACGCAATGAACTATGCTTCTTATCTTATCTTATCTTATCTTATCTCCATATTGAAACAAATACTGGCATACTTAATTATATTAATTCGACAGACGTAATGAAGTATTTTCGACTGATGTACAACCTAGATTGTTGCCTTTTAATTAACCAGAATCGGACATTGCATTAATCAAGTACCCATGCCTTAATTATTACTGGACAACTAGTATATAAATACCGTAAAATTGAACGGTGTTAAAATTAGATGAATTGGTAAATATTATATAAATATATATATATTTTGTTTTTTTATTTTCTTTGCGTGTCAGTTACATTAGGCAACATAGACATAACAAAGACATCCAACGTGATCATGATGCATTTGCGATATTTCATCGAGCGTAGTATATACAAAACAGGATCTAAATAATAGGTCTAGAAAATCCGAGCATTTCTATAAAGAAATAGTATAAACACTATTTAATCGTCCATATAACACCCACCCCCCCGCAAAAAAAGAAATGTACAGTGTCCGATGTGGTCCGGTGAAGTAAAACTATTGCAAACAGTATGCGTGACATTAAATTTTTTCATAATTTCTTCTGTCGTACATCTCATCTATATCATATTACTAATGACAATATTAATTCTTCGATAACAGAAAGTTAACCAGGGCGATTATACAAACTAAGTATTAACGTGAATAACTATTAATTGATGGAAAAGCATGTCCATTAACACTATCTATATATCACTATGAAAGGCGATTTCCGGAACCTACGTACCGACAATTAAGCAGGGAATTCCTCCAATCCATTGTCCATTCGTGCAATGCATATTAAAGTTAGTAAAATGCTGTTCATGACCGGGGCTTCCTTTCTCCACCTCGTATCCAGGTTGACAATAAACAGTCGCAATGGGCGACGTGTCGGTATACACAATACGCTGAATATTGGCCCCTATTAACTGATCGGGGTGCGGAGACTTCCATGTTGTTACATTATTGGGATCGCCGCAACCTGCAAGCACACATAGTAGTTAGGGACTGGTCAGATACTGGGTAAATAGAAAACGCTTTTTGGGGAGGGTACCAGAGTACATTTTCACTACCAAGTACGCGATATTTGTGTTTAGGAATTTATAAGATACATGTATATATGCAAAACAAGTTAATCCAACATAATTACTTGCATTAAACACCCCAACAATACAATATGTTATCAAATGACCAGTCGTTAGTGTGAGCAGTGGCTGTAGGGTCTTATCACTTACACTACTCACATCGTTTCTGAGACATATACTTGGGGCGTACACTATTCAATTTTTTGGATATCTCATTGTATTAGTTCCCCGTAAAATAACTTGATTTAAATGCATCATGTATCTAAATGTCTCTATTATGTTAATACAAGTTTCGTCATAAACGTTGGTGTAACTGGGAATAGTACGGTGTAGGTGCCTTTGCTAGAAAATTAAGGGTGTTTATGCATCTTATGATCTCACTCGCAAATATAATTTTATCCCATTTCAAGCTTTCATTGACGAAATAATCCCACGTGGGATAAACTTAGCTGTATGACAATACTGTGGTAATATACAGTCTGTACAAATGCAAGTGAGAACCGTTATAAATATGGACTCGTCGATACAGGTAAATTTGACGATTTGTAAACAGGTAAATGCGACGATATATAAATGCAAGACGATAGCAGCGTGTTTATAAACGGAAAACCACGATTACCCCTGTTCACAATAAATGGTTGAACCCCTCGTTATCAACAAATTTAAACCGACTAATTTTTGTTAATACTTCTCGCGTGTACCGACTAAGTTTTCTATTTCGTAACACAATGCAGTCACATTGACACTCGTGACGTTTGTTAGCATAAATAACGCGCTTAAATTGTTTGGTATATTTATTATCGTTTTTATTCGTGCACATAGTAGTATTTTAGTGGGATATTCTTTCATCGATTTAAATCGGTTTCAGTACGGAAACTAACATATTCATCGTAACGGTATTTTAGAATATTCATGCATAAAGGTCAGGGTCAAGTTAATGTTGCGAAGCTATACATACATTGTATTTAAAATACGAAAACATGTTTTCCGAAACATTTACAGTAAATTCGCAGTCACATATGCGCTTCGTTTCAGAGTTTTTGGAAACGAACAGAAAGGTGGAGGTCAATTATTGTGAATTGATATATTAATAGATCATAAATAGTAAGGATCATTACCCAATTGTGTCTTTGTTGACTTGGAACATCCTTTTCATTGTGAACGTTACTATTCCATTATATTATGTAGTAATACAACAAACATATACAATAAAACTTGTCAACAGCCTAAGGTTCATTTATTTTATTTTTAGAATCTTGGGGCTACTTCTTCCAGGCTGATCCAGGGCGACACTTTACGCTTTTATGGTATTTTCTGTTTCAATGAAGTCTCTTCTAAACATAAATCCACTGTAGGCGGAAAGTTCCGTCCCGAATTAACCTGTGCGGACTGCACAGGCTAATTCGGGACGACACTTTACGCACATTAATTAAGCCCGTTTTTCCAACGAAACGCCTCATTTATTTTAATTTCGGCATTACAAAACAGCAAAAATATATGTTGTTTATTGATTATAATCCAATGAATGATTAGCATATATGATGTAATCCACGGAGTTGAAACGAAACGGTAACATCTCCGTTAAAATTAGCAAAAAGTGCACCGTCTCCATTAAAATAATACGGTTTTGGTGTATGCAAGTATACAAAACATGCAAATAGAGCATAATGCATGTTTCAGGTGTGTAAAGGCATTGTAGATATTTTAACAAACGCAAACGTGAACTACAATGAAACAAAATAATTTCAGACAGCCTTAAAACACACATATTTTACATAACAAATAAGTACCTGACTGTGTACTGTGTTCAACCAATGCCTGTTAGGTGTATTGTCGGTCCATATCTTTTAACGTAAAAATACCCCAAAGTGATAAATACTGTTTATAATTCATGAAAACAGCATAAACAGATTAAAACACAGACACAACACGGCGAGGTTACAGGTAACTTCCAATTCTGAACGCCGCCTTTGAAAATTATGATATTTACACCAGTTGTTTGCATATAAATTCATTGATAACAACACACACACCTCGAGGAATCATTTAAAGTTGAGCCAAACTTCACAATTGTAATGTTTTAATGAAACAAAGGGAATAACGATGGAAAATATTAAGGAAATTTGCAACGGCAACCAAAGGTAACAGCACTTTCCCTATTTCTAAGAAATAGATCTTGTAATAGTGTAAATTCCTTTCTAAAATAGCAGTACTATGTCCACAATGTTCCGTAAACTCAAACAACGCAGATTTTTGGCGACCTACCTGTGGTTCTCAGAGATTGTTTGTAACGGAGAGGGTGCATTTTGGGCTATTTTAACGGAGAGGTTACCGATTCGTTTTAACACCGTGTAAACGGTACATGATGGCGAAATGACTGATTGGAATAAATCAACGTTTATTCACTGAGAGTTTATTTGTAATGTATGAATATGTAACTAACACTGTTTGAACTCCTGAGTGTACACTTATTGTTCAAAGTAAAGTTTATTCTTGTTCTTCTTCTTATTTCGTCGATGCACACATGGAATCCATATCTGGACAACTAAGCTAAGTTTGATTATTTGAGGATTGTAGAAAACATCATCTTAATATGTTTAAATGTAAAATATTATTGAATTTGAACGTATAATGTCAAGCTGGAATTTCTAAAACACTTACCCAGCGGATCAGCGCACATCGATACATTTATTAAATACAATCCTGAGAACAAAGTTATGAACACAAGCAACATGTTTGCCCATTAAAGTTTCTACACTGAAGATAACACGCGAATATGACACTGTCTTATCACTGCAGTACACAGTTTTGCCAAGTTGCCTTATCTAAATTTGATATAAATGAGTAAATAAGATTTTCAATTAAAATATTTGACACACTGTCTAGTGTATTCCATTATTATATTAAGTTTTTAACAGATCCAGTGAGTGACGTGATTAGATGAGTTTTAATATCAAGCAAGTGTATACTTTTAAGCATTTTATTTTGCTTGATTCTATTTGTTACATTAAGCTACATTTTATAAGTATAATATATAAGCATCTATTATTTAGAACAAAGCAGAGCGTGATGAATGGCTTGGTTGATGAAACTTTACGATGCAGTTCTCCAACTGGGTTTTGACAGCCTGAGTATTGGCGCTTTTGCAGTTGAACGATTATCTTGATTCTTACCGTCTTCTTTATAGCGAGTATTGACATGTAAAGCTGATGATACATTTCACATATTAAGTCAAATTGCAGTATACATGTAGACGGTCCCAGAGCTAAAAGCGGATGTCTCCTGCGCAAACTCATATACCGACTACATGTATCTAAGTTTTTCTTGCAGCGCTCTTTTAACTAGCGGCGTCTTCCAAATTGACGATCATGGGATGTTGTTTTTTCCAGCATACTCACCATTTTCCAACTGTGTTTTTGCGTCCGAAAAGTGATAGCCATTTTTTAATACAGTGGTCAGCTGGCGTTTTCCGCTGTAGATATTTTGTATTTGTATTGTACAATCTCTTTGGGTCGTACACTCAATATAATATCTTGATGAATTTACGTGCGTCATTTTAGCGATATCTTGACCTTACTGTTAGTGCACCTTCAGGTGGTCTGTTCGATTTTTTTTTTAAACTTAAACGTCAAAATTTAACCAGTCTTTCCGATAACCTCGAAAGAACGTTACGCAACAATCTGGCAAACTTTTCTGGTTGCATATTTAATACAAAAACGCATTTTATCTAATGGAAATTAGGTGAACAGGTAATATTTATGTTTGTTCGCGTGACAGAGCGTTACTTATATAAAATAGACTACTTCGGACTACTTAATACATTTGTTTTTAGTTTTGAACGTTCCAATGCGGGTGTTTCGTGTTGTGTTGTGCGTATTATCCTGTATTGTACATGTAATTGGACACTTGCCTCAAATAAGTGACTAGCGGATGTTAATAAGGGTATCTCTCCTGATGCTGTCTCTGAAGTTTTATTATTCTTATAGTCTCTTCAGCGGGACTGATATCACCGCCGTTGTATCAGCCCCGGCTGCCAGCCGCGCTTTCCGCAGACTACGGCGGCCAGCAGTCCTGTCGTCGAGCTCCACGCTAGACAGGCCTGGCCCGCGCTATCCACCGAGCTGCTCGAGACGACGGCCGTCCGTCCGGCCGGCCACCTGCCTATCCCGCCTGCCTTTTTGAACGGCGGGAGTAACTATGACTCTCTTATCCAACACCTCCGCATGGTAGAGTTGCAAGTATTCCGGGATTCACCTCCAGGGTTGGCTAAAGCGAATCGCAGACTCACGGCTGCGAACCAGTGAACCGTAGGTAACGCCTACGGAAAAAGCGAATCACTGTATACCCAGACAGTGAAAGCATTGTTATTTGTAAGAGTATAGCAGCTCGGAAGAGTCAAATACATATAAAGCAGCAATACCTATATAACTATGGAAAGTTCGCATAACCTTGAAGGCGGACGGGGTATGAGGGCTACAACAGCCAACAGTGAGACTTATGCCGTGACGGTCAGGCAGTTTGAGAACTTTGAAAGTAGGGACTCTCAATCGATGCATTGCCAGACCAATAACCCAAGAAGTGAACAAACGCTCGCTTCACGGACACAAGGGAGCATCTTATCTCCCGAACAAGCAATAGGCGGTGAAACCGCGATTGCTGACGGCCTAGAACAGCAGGCCATGTCAGAGTCAAAATCAGACCAACGTTATCAGCCCACTATGATATTCACCAATGGTAAGATCGGATCCGGATTCATCTTCCACGATGGATGCCGAGTGGAGGGTAAAGACCTACCGCTGTGGGAAGCGCATGCCGCAGACGAAAAGCTAGAGAGTACGGTGGAAAAGATGGCCACCCCAGAAGTGAACGAGCTGATCACTCTCGAGGATTGCAGAAGCGAAGGGGAACTGGTGATAACACACCCCTTCGAGACGCACAAATGAGTCCAATGCATGGAGATCATCGGCTCCTTAAAAGCTCTCGAGTCCGATGTCAGGGCTCAACACCCTGAGGACTTCCTGATACTCAAGTGCAAAGTCTGCGGAAAGCGCATGAGAAAAATACCAGGCAAACAGTGCCCCCTAAACCAGCGAAAGTGAACGCGCCTCGGACACAACTTCCGAAACCCGAAGTGAAACATGGATTCAACTCAGATCTCTTCATTCCTGGTGCGACCAAACTGGCCGCAAACTCAGCCATTCTCCTCATCAGGACTGCCAACGGTGAACATACGGATGAGGCCATGTCGTCCCTCTTAGCAGAAATTGCCCGCGTTTGCTCCAAAGGTGCCGGAAGGCAGAAGAGCAAACATAGCGTGGGCAGTAAAGGCAAAGGAGTCAAAGCAGTCGGTGACAAATCCCGTGCCAAGGCGGGCGAGTTTAGGACTCACCAGCACCTCTTCACTAAAGACAAGAAGGCGCTGGCAAGCCTAATATTCGACGGGAATGACGTCTCGCAAAAGTGCAATCTCGATCCCAACGCCGTAGAAGAACTCTACATGGGGCGGTTTGGTGGAGAATCACAACCTGTCAATATGGAGGCATATCCTCCTGCGGAGAGCCCCGCAGATAACGCAACCCTGCTAAGGCCCTTAACGCCCAAAGAGATCGTAGCGGCGTTCTCGAGGGCAAAGAAGGCCACGGCGTCAGGCCCCGACGGGGTGGAAATGCGCCGTCTAATTAGCAAAGACCCTCATGGTTACCTCCTGCAAGTATGTTCAACACCTTCCTACACAGAGGAGAGGTACCGGATTCGATATAAAAAAACCGGGTCAATTCTTCTGCCCAAAGGAGATACGATCCTCGAGGACGTCAACAATTGGTGGCCACTGACCTATGAGTCACCGGCTAAGGGAGTCCTAGGACTGCCACAGTTTGTTCTATCTGCTCCTGCCCAAACGGCGAATACTCTTCGCAGGGTCGGCCGCTCGTCCGACCCCCAAATCAGGAGGATGACCCAGGTGTTTGGCATGAACGCCGAAGTCACAAGGATAGTAGAGAAGGCGCGTCTTAACTTGCCTTTAAAAGACACCGCCAAAGTTGAATGGAGAAAGCTTTTCCAGGTAGACTGGGACAAACTTAAGCTAACTGGTAGCAAACACTGCACCCACAAATACTCACAGTCTAACACGTGGTTAGAATGTGATAAACAGTACTTCACGGAGAGTGACTTCATCACTGGGCTTCAGATAAGAACCGAAACATACCCCACAAAGGCGATACTGGCCCGTTCCCGCCCCGGGAAAGAAAGCGACACTCTATGTCGCCAATGCGGTCTATATAGCGAGATCCTGGGCAAAATCTCTGGATGGTGTCCGTCGGTAAAGGGGTACCGGATCAAAAGGCATAATGCGCTGGTGGACGCTGTGTCCGAAAAGCTAAGAGAGCAGGCTGGATGGTGGCTCACGAACCCCATCAGACATCGGTAAAGCAGGGGATTCAAGGTCTGTGGAAACCAGACATTATTTTGACAAAAGACAAAAAGACAGTCGTTAGAGTCGGGGTTCGGGTAAGCGTTCAGGGTAAGGGCTACCGTCAGGGTAAGGGTAAGCGTTAGGTTTAGGGTAATTTACGTTTATAATATATTTTAGAATACAAAGTTCAATATACGCAGGACTTTTATTTTGGTATGTCAACAAGCGCTCGTGAAAATATGTATTGTCTCCTTTTCCGGTGACGATATCACGCGTATCACACCAAAAACAAACAAATATCCTCTATATGTCACTACATATATTTTGTTTTTAAAAGAGCACACCCCGAGCAATTTAATTGTTAGTAAAACTGACTATACAAATATGTTTTCAGTTTTGATGTAAAGCTGGCTTCAGACTGAATGTTTTTTCAGATAGCTAGGTTGATCATTCCACCATTTAGGACCAACGACAGCAAAGACCTGCCTGCTAATTGTGTTCGCCGTCTAGGGATATTAAAGTCAGTATCACTTTGTAATCGCACTCTGTACCGCCCTCCAAATGGAAGAAACATTTCCATCAGATACACTGGAGCTGTACCATTGATGGCACGGAACACTATTACTAAGACTTTGAACATAACTCTAGCTTTAACTGGAAGCCAGTGTAATTCTTCCAGAAGTTCAGAACTTGACCGTTAAAGAAATCAATATGGGAATGAACCAAGCCATGCACTAATGATTTAGTTGACTTTTGCGTGAGATGTTTACGTATAGCTCTAATGTTTCGTAGCTGTACATTAGCTATCTGACACTTTTTCTGAATGAGATGGTCAAAGGTGAGTGTATTAGTCATGATAACACCCAGGTCTCTAACATAATCGACGCATTTTATGTCGCAGCCACCAACATTTACACTTGAAATGTTCAATTTCGCTAACTGCTGTTTAGTTTAGTTGTGTGTTTACTCCTGACACTATTTAAGTGAAACTGTCCCGAGAGCCGGTTGGGGATTTAACCTGGTTCCTCTATGGAGCGGCAGACACTCTACAGGGCTGTAAGAAATACCGTATAGGCCAATCACTACAGTTGATAAAAATCAGGAATGCAGAACAAAAATTGAAACTCAGTATATATTCCATTAAGTTCGTGTCATCTACAGTGTTTTTTTTCACTGTTTATGTCTGTGTTTGAAACCCTGACATAATTTTCAATGAACACAATGTTTGGACTTTCGTGTCCAAATTCTTCGCAAATGTTGCCAAAAGCATATTCCGAGTACGAACAAAAAATGGATGCGCTAATGCTAAGTTTAAAATATCAATAAATAACAAAGGTATTGAAGTCAATTTTATTTATTATACACTGGTTAGAACTCATTCAACTTTGATAAAAAGTTGGTAGCATTGATTTGGTTTAAACATGTTGCACTCCATTTAAATTCATATGATCTGATTTTGTATTATAAGCAGCACAGAAAACACTTAATATCACTTAATAAGCCGAATTTACTACACATTTAATTAGATTGTGTGGCAAACAGTATTTGGCAAAGACATGTGAAGCAAGGTGCAATTATACCACCCTGGCTGATCATATTAACATTTGACTTTCATGTTTTATTGACTTTTTTTAATTGCATTGTACTAAATCAAACTGTTACATTAAAATTTCAATTTAAGATTTATTACCCAGTTTACTGATGTGAAGTGCCTCATCAACTTGGAAAGTGGAACATGATAGGATCACAGAGGCTGTCTCCAATACGCAAACGGGGGGACAGTCCTGATGTCTAGAAGTATTGTTCATGGAGAACAGAGGCTTTTTTTGAAAACCATGGTAACAAACATGCATCCAGATTGCTGAAACATCATTTGTTTCTCTTCTCTTAAGACTTAAAATACAATAATAACCCATAAATACATGAGTTTTTCTAAACTTAAAAATAATAATCAACATGTATTGATTGAAAACATATTTTGTCAAATAATATAATATGTGAAATGCAAAACATAAAATTTACAATTTAACTCCATACTACGTGTATCAACCCTTTACATTGATAGACCGCAACATAGGAAGCAAAACAATGAATATAGTTCAATATATTAATAATTTAATAGTAACGTTTATTATATTAAATTTGAGATCGTTTGCATTTCATTTTTATAACAAACTGGTCTTTTTTTTTAAATAGCATCTGTTTAGGACAAACATAATTTATTCCAGTCAACAAGAAATGCTCCCGATAAGCTTTTGCGGTGGGGATAAACGTACGTGTGCGTCTAAAAATTTACCTGTAAATGTACACTGTCCTGAATTTATGGGGGTAAATAAGGATAAGTAGTGGTGAATATACATCGAACAAAACATTACAATATTAGAAACATATACTAATCCTTATTTTTTGAATACAATTATTTTACAAGTAAGACAAGTAAGAACATTTTAAGACTTTTAATGTAAACTGAACTGTCGAAACTTCCGTCTTCTTCTGCCTTCCAGTTACTATAAGTTGATGTTAATTACGCGAACATGGGAAAATTGTGCGTAATGTACATCCAAATTTGAATTTCTCGAAGTATTTGTACACCCAAATCCTTTTTTTCGCTGCGTATCTTTCAAATTTGTGTGCGTTATTTACGCGTGTACGCGCCGTTTCTGGTCCTCGGAACAATTCACCTAGGCATTTATCTAGCAAGCTCACATTTGTTTGATGTATCATTTTCATCTGTTCACACAGCTTTAAAAGCTTTAAAATTGTATGTTTCTTTTAGAAACTTCTCCTAAATAATTTGGCTTTACGTACTACATAGCTTACAATTACCACTGTAAAAAGCGCTACTCTCATTTTCGTCTAAATAGGCTATTGAGGCCCTTGTTTACAAGAAATCACTCCATGTGGAAGCAGTGGGGGATACTGTGGAGATAACCAAGATACCGACAGGCTCAGTCAAAAGGGAAACTGTCGCTGAACAATACATTGTGAAAACTTGGGTAATTGTTAGCAAGGCAACATGGTTTTGCTGTGCTTGTTTGTTTGTTTGCGATCAGAGACTGACCGGCTATTCTGAGTTTATGAATTGTTGAATGCGCTGTGTGTTTCGGGTTTTGGATGTTGTACAGCATGTTTTATGGTCGGCCCGCTGAATGACTTGTCCAGTTTGTGACAATTGCTATTGCTGTTGGAAGTTCAGTGGTTCATGAAAGGCATGGAACTTGTGCTGTTTGTTTAGTGATATTTGTATTCTGTGTCGACACCTGAGATATAGTTGGTTTAAATTGTGTTGATAATTAGGGGATCAACCATTTATTGTAAATAGCGGGAACTATGCTTTTCTGTTTACAAATACGCTGCAATTTAAATCGTTTAATTTACCCGTATCGATTAGTTCATATTTATAACTGTTCTCACTTGCATTTTTACAGACTAAAATACTGTTAAAAACGGTAAAAATTCCAGACAATCAAACAAACAAACAAATTACCGACTGTATATTTCGTACATAAACAAACACCCATGGGGACATGAAAGTGACAAAATTGAATTTACTGACAGTCGTCTTTGCCAGCTTATATTCCTGTTTTTAAAGATTATTGGATTTTATTTTGTGTTTGCAGATGATTTTATTTCAATGACTTGAACGAAACGTACACATACGATAAAGTGTTCACAACAGTTTCACGTTTTCACTATCCGGACATGCATGCTAGCCTTAGACATATTATGTATGCGGTGTTATTGCCTGTGATCTTTGCAGCAGTGGTTTATATATCGTTGAATGTGTGAAGAATGGTTTTATAGCAGCACGTTTAACTTTAATAGTATTGTAGTGAATATGGTCACTTTCAACAGCCTTATTGTTGAGCTAGCTTTTCAGTGATGCGGTTTAAATATACTGACTGCGTTGCGACTTTAAGCAACGTCAGCTATGGTTACTGCCTGTATGGGTTAACGCTAGTTATATCAATGGTGTCAGAAGTAAACTTTTTCAAGCCACGAATTTTTCTAAGGGGAACAGAGCATGTAGGGGGTTGAGCTCAGGGAGCTGGAGAAGTGAGAAGGTCTCACAAAGCTCAAAGAGTTGGACATTTCTACAAGGGCTCTGGGTTCTCAAAAAAGATAAAGAGTGGAGGAGTGTAGTGAATATGGTCAATTCGAACGGCCTTGCTGTTAAGCTTACTTCTTCAGTGATGCGGTTAAGTGTACTGACTGCGTTGTAAAGTTAAGCAACGTCAGCTACGGTTACTGTCTGGATGGGTGACCGCTATTTACATCAGTATTATTAATGCTAGCACACGCACCCATACTGGCAAATATACGAATCCTTCTGAAAATTATCGATGATAAAAATGTTTTTATTTGGTCAGTTTCCAAATCTGCTTACAAAAAGATAACATAATTGTAAAATATGTTGTCGTTATTACCACATATTTGCCATGTTTGAATTACTCAAATAATTGCATAAAAAATCTATAGAATTTCGTCATTAAACCGAAAGTTAAAAGTTTATTTATGAACACTATTATTTGATAGAGAAAATGTCATGGCGTACATGTACTTCGTTTTAAACATAATTTGTTTTGTTTTTTGAAGAAGATATACAAAAAATAAAAAAAATCGTTCCGTAACGTTACTAATATTATATATTTATGATTTGTTTGAACCAAAAACAAGTTTTTACTTATAAATCTAACATTTTTTTTTTTTTAACTTGCACATCTGTAGTTGGTTTGAATATAAGTTGCTTTGTACTTCGTTTTTGGCATGCGCATTTTGCACTAGTAAAAAATATTCATCTTTTATATACAATAAGAATTTGTTTCTATTTCTAATGCATGTGGCGCTGGAGTTTAGCTAATTATGTAATCGTTGTATGGGCCGATATTGAGTTAAACAGTAAGCGTTATGTAGTTATGGCTTAAATTGTTTTGGTAGTAAATTAAATCGATTTACAATGTACTTTTATTCTATTAATTGACTTCGGCATTTTAAGTCTTAGTAGTCATGAGCGTATGAAGGGACACTGATTTTTGCTGGATTTTATTTTTTCAGAATTTTATGACTGATTGATTCGTATTTTAAAGTAGTACTTTTTGTATTTATGACATTTGAATAAACAGTTGGTAGTTTTTTTTGCGGATGATCACATAGGTTTTCAAATTTGATGATGATGATAATAATAATAATAATAATGGCATGACATATCGTGCAAAAACACACAACGTTATTTCAAATGAAGTATATTTAAAATCAACAATTGCTGCTGCTACTACTACTAATACTGCTACTACACATTATATTACCACTACTGCTCCTACAGCTAGAAGTGCTGATGATTCTATTTATAATACATGTAATAATATTAATAATAATAATAATAATAATAATAATAGAAGTAGCAGTAGTAGAAGTAATAGTAGTAGTAGCAGCAGCAGCAGTAGTATTAGTAGTAGTAGTTGTTGTAGTAGTAGCAGTAATAATTGTAGTAGTAGCTGTTGTAGAAGGAGTAGCAGTAGTAAAAGTAGTAGTAGTAGTAGTAGTAGTAGTAGTAAAAGTTGTAGTAGTAGTAGTAGTAGTAGCAGTAGTTGTTGTTCTTGCTGGAGTAGTAGTAGTAGCAGTATTAGTTGTTGTTGTTTTTTGTTGTTGTGTTTGATTATTTGTGTATTGTTTATTTGTTTCTGAGCTTGCAATTATCGAAGTAAATAGTATAACTAGTATAAGTTCTATTATTCAGTGTTCGCAATAGTGAATTTAAATCAACCCATCTAATCGCAGTTTTATACGGAACTCTTTTTAACATGGTACATTTCATGGATGGTTCAAATTTAAACAAGGCATCTCATGTGAAAATGAAATAATCACGCCCTTACAACGGACATCAATTATTCTGCTTTGTTGTGTAACAGGTCAGCTGTTACGATCATGCCAAGGTTGATACATAGGGATGTTATTGGCAGTATGGCCATTTAACAGATTAATGTGTTTATCCACTGTGCGGTTTAGTTACTGTATTTAAGAATTCGCTGAAACTTTGTTAGTTATTTAACTTATCTTGAACACGACACATTTTAGATAAATATTAGTATATACATTACATTTCAATAATTTTAGCAGCATTAATGAAGACAATATCATGAACCGCTAAAATTAAATCTACACCCAGCAAAATAAATAACAATACGTTTGCTACTACTTGTCAGATTACTTCTAAACCTACAACCACCACTGCTTTTGTTCCTCCGAAAAATACTTACATTACCGCAACCACTAGTACCATTCCTCCGAATAATACTAACACTACAACCGTCACGCATACTTTGCCTATCAATAATACCAACACTACCACCATTACCACTACTACGACTCTGAATGCTACTTACACTACCAACACAATTTAAACTACATTTCCTATCAGAACTAATGCTACCACCACCAAAACTACGATTCCTCCGACTTCTTTTGACACCACAATTACCACCCCTACTACTTACACAACGGCTACCACTAATACTTCTTGCACTATTATTAATACTAATGCTACTAGTGCAACTACTGTTACTACAACAACTGCTGCTGTTTCTAACAACAATGCTAAGACTGTAATGAACCGAAAATGCGGAGTGTTATATATAAATATATACACCCCACAATTATAATATAAGACCACAAAGCATGACATGGTGGTACGAGTACAAAATATTATGATTTGTTTGACTTTAGCGTTTAAAACATTGGGTTATATTAACTACTACTACTACTACTACTACTACTACTACTACTACTACTACTACTGCTACTACTACTACTACTACTACTACTACTACTTCTACTACTTCTACTACTACTACTACTACTACTAAACAACAACAACTTGTACTATTATTACTACTAATACTATTAGTAAAACTACGTCTAGTGCTTCAACTGCTGCTGTTTCTACTTCTTATAATAAAATAATAACTACTACTCCTGGTGCTGCTTCTTCTGATGATGTTACTTCTTGTATTACTACTACTGCTGCCACTGCTGCTGCTGCTGCTACTACTTATTTTACTACTACTACTACTACTTGAACTACTACTATTACTACTACTACTGCTGCTGCTCCTGCTACTACTACTTATAATAATGCTACTACTACTGATGATGCTGCTACTGCTCTGCTGCTACTACTTTTACAACTACTACTACAACTACTACCTATACTACGTCTTCTTCTACTACTACTACTACAACTACTACTACTACTACTACTACTACTACTACTACTACTACTACTACTTCTACTACTACTACTACTACTTCTACTACTACTACTATTACCACTACTACTACTACTACTACTACACCTACCACGATAACTACGGCAGCAAGTTCTGCTACATAACCATAACAACTTTTACTATTATTGCTTCCAATACTATTAGAGCATGCAACTACTGCTACTGCTTCACTGCTGCTGTTTCTAATTCTTCTAAAATAAAAAAAAATATAATAATAATAATAATAATTATTATTATTATTATAATTATTATTATTATTATTATTGAGGATGAGAACAAAACATAACAAGGATGTAATGAGCCGAAAATGCGGGGTGTTATTTATATAAAAATATGCACAACACAATAATAATATAAGACCACGAAGCATGACATGGTGGTAGGAGTACAATTTGTTTTATTGTGTTTGACTTTAGCGTTTACAACATTGCGTTTTATTAATGGTTACACATATTTTGTGAAATTACATTGTACCGAATTTATAATAATTGTCCTTTAAGTTACAGAAACAATCATTACTACTAATACATTGCTGCTGCTGATGCTACTACTACTATAACTACTACTAATAATAATACTATTACTACTGCTACAACTATTGCTGCTGCTATATCAACTACTTTACCACAAGAAACAAAAAAAGCGTATGCTACTATCACTATTACAGCTACTGCTACAAGTACTAATTAACGCGCGTGCTACTGTTTCTATTACTCCTATAACAACAATACCAAAAACACATACTACTACTACTTCTACTACTACTACGACTACTACTACTACTACTACTACTACTACTTCTACTACTACTATTACTACTACTGCCAACACTGCTGCTGCTACGGGTACTGCTACTCGTTCTCCTCCTCCTCCTACTACTAATACTAATAATACTAATGCAGCAGCAGCTGCTGCTGCTGCTAATGCTGCTCCTGCTGTTATGCCCGCTGCAACCCCTCCTCCTATTACTAGTACTACATATTTCCACAACAGCAAACGTTCCATATCCACTAGCTCTACTGCTGCTGCTGCTGAAATGGATTCTGTTTCTGCTGATGTAGTATCAAATATATATGCACCATATCAGTAATTTACCTGAATGCCTGGTGCTGTCTTATTTTTTAACTAAAGAAACAAACGCGACATGAACAATTACAATCAGTTTGCCACATACGAGCATATTACTGTACACTGTCTAACTCAACTGCTTCTTATACTACTGCTTCTTTACCACAGAACGATAACTTTCACTAATACTATTTTACCGCAACCACTTCTACTACTACATACTACGGTAGAACTATTGCTAACACTACCACCACCGGCACTTCTTCTCTTCCGACTACTATTAACACTAAAACCACTACCACTTCTACCCCTCCGACTAATACTTACACTTACATCGCCACAACTTCTACTACTCTTAATACTACTACCCACTACCACCACCACCACATCTACTCGTCCAACCAAAACTAAGACTCCCAGCACCACTACTCTACTCATCCGACTAGTGTTAACACTTACACCAACAATAATTCTCCACCGACTACTACAAACACTAGCACTACTACTACTCATCTGAAAATTACTTATACTCTTTAAACCACTAGTACTACTCCTTCGCCTGCTATTCACAGAATCACCACCAATTCTTCTACTCTTTCACTTCTACTAACAATAACACCACCACCACTTTTACTCCTCCGAACATTACTAACACTCCAAACAACACTACTACTATTACTCCGATAACTACTAACACTACCACTGCCACAACTGCTATTTCTCTGTATAATACTCACACTACCACCACGACTATTGATATTCCTCTAAATACTACTAAGCCTACTCATGCTATTCCTAGGAATGATACTAACACTATCAAAACGGCTACAACTCCTCTGAATACTACTCACAATACCAACATCACTACTTTTACTTTTCCCACCAGAATTAATGTTACCACAACCACCATAATTATTCCTCCGACAACTATTAACTCTATCAGTACCACCACTACTACTTACATTGCGGCAACCGATTATGCTCCTTTAACTATAACTACCACTCTCACCACCACTGCTACTTTCCCAACTACTACTTATACCATAACTGCCACCACTATTATTACTCCTACAACTACTACTACTACTACTAACACTACCACCACCACCATCTTCTAAACGTCTCCATTGACTACTAACACAACCATAACTACTTCTACAATTCCTACTCGTACTGCTACTAGCACAACATATATTACTACTACCATTTATATTACTACTAATAATTAAAACACTTACAACACGAACATTTTTTATCCTCCGACCACATCTTACAGTAACACTGCCTCTATCACTTCTCCTGCGACTAGTACTAGCGCTAACAACGCTAATATTAGTACTCCTCTCACTACTACGTACATTATAACCACTACTACTTCTCCTCTGACTACTAATAACTCTTAATGTACCACTTCTACTACTTATACGACAACTACTAACACTACCACCACCTCCAATTCTTACTTATGAGACAATTAGTAACACTCCTTACACCCTAACAACTAACTTCTTCGACCATTACTTATACTACCGCCACCGCCACTTCTATTTATAGGACTAATTATAACAATAACATCGACAATAACAATTATTACTACTACTATAACTACTACTACTACTACCACTACTACCACTACTACTACTACTCCTACTACTACTACTACTACTACTACTACTACTACTACTACTACTACTACTACTACTACTACTACTACTACTACTACTACTACTACTACTACTACTAATAGTACAACTACTACATTCTACAATACAACAACAACATTTTTAAGACTACCGCCAAAACCACCTACTTTTGCGACTACTATTAACAATAATACCGTCACCACGTTTACCCCTCCAACAAACGCCTCTGCTATTACACACTGGCTAAACTTTCACTACCACCGCCACTTCTACTCCTTCGACTACAAATAAAACACACCACCGATTACCACTACCATTTTTCCTAACACTGCTGCTACTCCTACCACTATTACTACTACTGTTACTACTTCAACAACAACAACAACTACTACTACTATAACTAACACTAACACTATTACTACTATTACTACTTCAACCGCCACTACTTCTCCTTTTACCATGACACTCATATGCAGTGTCAAATATGTTAACCATACCAGTCGTATATCTGAATGCCTGGAATTGTTATTTAAAAGCAGCGACATAAACAATTACAATCAGTTTGTCACATGCTCGTATGAGTATGTTACCGTACTATGTCTAATTCAGCTACTACGTCTACTACTACTCCTTTACCAAGACAATAATAACTTTCACTAATACTATTTTACCGCAACAACCATTACTACTACAACTACGGTAGAACTACTTAAAACACTACCACTATTAACATTATTAACACTAACACAACCACCACTTCTACTCCTCCGACTAATATTAACACTTTCACCACCACCACTACTACTAACACAAGCATAACCACTTCTGCAATTCCTCCAACTACTATTTACTCCACCACCACATTACTGCTTCTCCTCCGACTGCTACTAACAATACCACAACCTTTACTACAACTCTTACCCATACTACTAATCCTACTTCTACCATTGTCCATACCACTGCTACTACTCCTACCACTACTACCACTACTACTACAATTATTACTACTACCACTGCTAATACTACTACTAAAACTACTACTACTACTAATTCTACTACTACTCTTTATACCATGATATTTCATATCCCCTTTTCTACTTTTAGTGGTGTGAGAGGGGTAGTAGCAGTGTTGGTGATAGTGTAACACAGTAGAATTAGTAGTAGTAGTAGTAGTAGTAGCAGTCGTTGTCGTACTCATAGTAGTCTGGGGGCTTGAGTATGAAATGCAACCTGTATCAAAGACGTATATCACTGTCGAGTATAACAAAACAATTTTCAGCTTGAATATTTTGAATACATGTCGATATTCAAATCTAATTTATTGTTCTTGTGAATGAATAATTGCTCGTCGTTATAACAACATTATAGTGATAATTCTATAAAGTATACTAAATACCTACATGTACATCACTACATGGTGTTTGCAACTAAAGCCGGCTTTATTTCTGTCTAAAAGCTACTACTACTACTACTACTACTACTACTACTACTACTACTACTACTACTACTACTACTACTACTACTACTACTACTACTACTACTACTACTACTACAACTACTACTACTATTACTACTACTACAACTGCTATCACAACTACTACTACTACTACAACTACTACTAGTACTACTTCTACTGCTGCTACTGATGCTACTGCTACTAATACTTCTACTTCTACTTCTATTACTACTACTACAACTTATACTGCTACTAATAATTGCATATTGTTCACCCTAGATGTGAATTTGTATAGATATGGGCAAAATATAAATACAAATGCGCATCTTTCTTTACGCGTTATATCAGTCATAGGATCAGATCTGATGCAAGTCATAATACGTTGTCAAATCCGGTAAGGAATATCCCCTATAAAGAGGAAAAAAACATAAGCAACTGATGCAATTTGTATTGTACATATTGGAATACGTGTATTAATATTAAAATTACGACATGCTCATATAGTTTGTGTTCGTATAATTTATATGTTTATTTTAGTTAACTTCATACAAAATAATTATTGTATAGCCTTCGATTGCTTCTGTGGCCTTTTGACCTCATATCGAACAAATGTTTTGTCTTACGTGTCCCCATGCATGTTATTCTCAGCAGTATATATTCTTTTAAAACGCTATCGCGAAAAAAGTGTATAAGTTAATATGTGCATGGTTGAAAATCACTACGCTCATTACAATAACTAACCATTCAGTTTTCATTCACTTTATATATGAATTACTGGATACATTTAAACTGACAATTTAAGTAAGGCTTCAGTCACACATTCCCGAATATGGCTCCCGACAGCGTCCCGACAGCGCTACGATACAAATAATAAAACATTCGGGTATCGGGACGCTATCGGGAGCTGCCTGGACGCTTCCGGAACGCTGTTCTGAGAATCTGGAATCATCGGGACACGTTCGGCGTGATCGGCCAAGCACTCCCGGCAGTTAAGGTTTTCCCTTAACCTTCGAGTCGGGACTCTGTCGGGATATATTCGGATATATCGGGACGGTGTCGGGACGTTGTCGGGACAATATCCGGTGGAACAGGAATGGTATTGCATAATGATATTTATACATATATCACGTTTGGTGTATATATCGTGTGCGTTGTGCGTGTTTTCTGTGCATTTGTCATTCATCGACAGAACTTTCACCGACCACTATTAATGCTTCCCGATTATGGCTCCTAACAGAGTCCAGACAGCGCTACGAAACAAATAAAAAAAAAGTCGAGAATTCCCTGGCGCTGTCGGGAGCTATCAGGGCAGTGTCGGGACTCTGTCGGATCGCATTCGGGAAAATCGGGACTCTGTCGAGACGCTGTCATGAAGCTTATGTGAAAATAATCGATCTTTGGATCAAAAATTGAATTTCGGCTCAAGAACAGCAGGAACAATCGGGAATGTGTGAATGAGGCTTAAAGTACACAATATGTTATTCACTTAAATATATCGCATATTATCTTGGTATGTCTTATTCTTCCTTGCCGTGTCTTAAAGTTCCCTTAAAAATATAATATACACCCATACAATTTCCGTAACGTAATACTTTTCTGTTCATTTCTTTGCAATACATATGGTTGTTTTAATGTGTGCATCACATAGCGTTAAAATACACATTATAGCAGTCGAGTGGTAAGCTTTTATAAATTACAAACTTTGATCCACAGATCGTAGGTTCAAGACCTAGAAGGGGCACAACTTTTTTCTCTCGAGTTTGCCTTTCATGATAACATGTATTATTTTGTTGTTCCAAATGCTTCAGTTTGTGGAGCAAGATTTTAAAAACTAACATGTTCCTTTTAGACTACAGTAATCTATAAACAAGCTCTTGTAATAGTCCAACGTATAAAAGAACAACATCTTGGCGATCAGTCATTTATGCATTACGTATAAAAAAGATATTGAACAAAGCGACGTTCTGTTAATAAATAAGTTTACCTAGTAGTAAGAAAATGACTAAAACACCTTTATAAATATATAAAAAACAAATTATTAAATATAACAAAAAATATATGTAAGTAAATAAGTCATATAATTATGCCATTCCTATTTCTTCAATTTTCGTTTGTTGTTATATTTAATAATAATAATAATAATAATAATAATAATAATAATAATTAAAGTAGTAAAATATGTCGATTATTATGAACATCACATTATACAGGTTTGTTAGTTTAATTGTTGCGTTCGTAGTAATAATAAAATTAATATTAATAAAAAAAATAAAAAAAATAATATTATTATTATCACTATTTATATTAATAAATACAACCGGAAATGCGGGGTGTTATATATAAATATATAAACCCCACAATTATAATAACAGTTCAGGAAGCATGACACGGTGGAACGAGTACAAAATATTTATTTGTTTAATATTATTATTTTTATAATTATTAGTATTATTATCAGCATAATATTAATATTGACGAATTATAATTATTATTATGATAATTATCTACAAATTTATTATTATTATTATTATTATTATGATTATTATTTTTATAAACACAATAATAATTATAATCATCAATGAGAATTATTATCATTATCGAAAAAAACAATTATTATTATTATCAAAAATGTATATTATTACTATTATTATATGTTGTGATATCCTTAATAATAAAATGCATGCATTAATAAAATACCATATTATAATGTTTCTTAAATTATTAACATCATCTTTCTCATTTGTATTATTATAAAAATTAATAATATTATTTTTATTATTATTATCATAATTATCATTATTATTCAATAACACCAGTATCCTGATTGTACTCTTAAAATTATATACAATCCATCAATTGCTTGATTGCGTTAAATGACCAGTTGCGGGGCGTTATATATCATATATTCAGACACCCCAGAGCAAGGTTTTATATCGTCGCAACATAACTAGGTCTCATACAGACACCCCACAATACGGGGAATGTCTATATATATTTATATTTATATTAACCTTTATTTTATGCTACGATTGATATATAAATTTCAGTTTTGTTTTAAGGCCCATTTTGTGGATAAAGTCCTTTAATGGTCAGTGCCTTCAATTCCTTTATTAACACACACTACGCTTGCGATATTTGTTGCAAATGTGTTGTCTTGATACCAGTCCTTTTTTTGTTAAACATTATATATATAGGTTGTTTTGTGGTGGGACCGTAAATTAATGCACAGCACGGCTAAATATAGTCATATCAATTACATAAATGTGTTTATACATAAAACAGATCATCGGTATGTGATAACGTTGTAATACAAATATAAGTGTCGTTAGCCGTAAGACAAGTATACGCAATACTAGTTGTTAGTTACCTGTCATTGATATTGTATTCAGGTAGTTCGTATAAATAATTAAAAAAAACAACGAATTAAATAACAACAACAAACAAACAAATTCCCAGCCCGGCCACATAACTTTTCTGGGGATTGGTAATGTATTTGGTGAATTTGGTCGTATTAAAATAATGAATAAGCAGCTTTAACTTCTTTGCGTTTTAAAATTATGACGTCACCGGGCGCATTGCGCGTTTCTGGATCACGTAATCATTTAAATATGTTTACTGTCTTAGTGACGTAGCGTAAGATTATCTAGGATATATCGTGCCCTTTTATTTAATATTTTACAGCATTTCCGATTTTAACACTTAATAATTTAGTATATTATTTTTTTTCAAAAGGATATAGTGCACTTTTAATAAAAACACATGTTTATTAGTTTTCGATACTGAATTTCTTTTATCGTTACACATTTGGTCGTTTTAAAATGGTATATAAATAGCTTAAACTTCTTTGCATTTTAAAATTACGGCGTCATCGTGTGCATTGCGCGTTTTTGGGTTACGCTCTCATTTAAATGATTTTTACCGTCTCAGTGACGTAGCGTAAGATTATCTAGGGTATATTGTGCCCGTTAATTTAATATTTTACAGCTTTTCCGATTTATACACTGGTTTTAACGCCCACGTTCATTAAGTTAAATTATTGTTTTTGAATTTGGGTTGGCAGGAAGATGTAGAGTAATAAATTAAGTTTTATTCAGTTTAAACATAACATATACAACAAAGCTAAATGAAGTGATACTAAAAGCAGCCAAAAATACAATATTATTAAAAATCTTCGTTACGCCACACAATACAGAACAATTCACTTTAAGTGTCATGTGTTCTAGCTTATGAAATATTAACTGATAAGAAGCATAAATAGAAAAACTAACCAAATCTTGAACCATATCGTGTTATCTGCCTTGTCTGAGCTGAGATATTTAATCATGTTTGTAGACAAAATTAAATTTTAAACATAAATTGAACCGATTGCTACATAGTGTAATATAAAATATTTTTATACATCGTTAAATTAATAATCATATAGAAAACACGATAACAATGCCATTCAGATGTTTTATTGCGGTTTCCAATTGCAGTTAATTCAATTAACCATTGCCAGTTCTTCCAGACCTCCCCTCACAGCTGAGTTGTTATCCAATCAGTTGTAATTGAGCTATAAAATAAAAATAAAAAAACATCATGAAACACAAACAGTCTTTACGCTAGAAAAACAATTGTCAGCCAGTAAAAGTCCTTTTTAAGGTAAGTTACAATTTATCAGTATAACAATCCAAAACACAGTGTATAAACCAACAGTAGACGATTCGGAATTTGCGGTGCGATTTCAATGGTGATGAGTTTACTAAGTACACACAGGTTTGTTCAATAATCTGATAAAAGAGAGCATATATTCGAAAAAGTGAAGGCAAGTTGTACATATTTAGTATCACAATTGCTTTTGCTCTCGTTCGCATATATTTTCTTCTGGCATGTTTGCTCATGTTATATAAAATCATTGAAAATCGATTGACTTAATTGAAATCAATGTACACCCATTTACATTTTAATATCATTCCCATTGTGATTCCAAGGTAAAGTTCACTAATTGTACAGAATTCTTATTTTACTGTGTATGAGGCTAAAAGCATATAGCTATTAAGCGCCATTACTGTATGCCTTATTGCATCCCTTGGGTATGCTTATTGCGATTTTTCATTTTCAGTGAGTATGACTTTACTTTTTTTTATATCGTGATTTGCTTATGCAGCGTCATTACTGTATGTCTTATTGCATCGATTGTGCATGCGACTTTTTATATTCCATGTAAACTGAATGACTTGTTACAATTCATACGATTTTGTAACTGTTTTTTTTTCTTTCAGGAAAAATGATCGAATACCAGTCAGTGTATATACCTGATTGTTTATTTGGGTTTTACGGCAACTCAACACATTATGACCATATCGTACCCTTTACGTATGTTGATTTCTATATACTGCACGTTTACAACAGACGACGTTTGTGTCTGTATTAAGAATTTCTGCGTTGTGCAAGAGGAACTGTGTGTGAAAAACAACAATTAAAATCATAATTGAGAAATGAAACAAATATAATAATAATCAAACGATTTAAAAATGTGCCAAAATACATTAAAACTTGGTGAAATACACTTTCCTAAAGTTGATTCAAAATCACTTAGAATTTCAAATCTTCCTTGTGTGTCCCCATTGACAAAATACCAACGCCATCAACGCCGATTAAAAACGCACATCAAACTTTGGAATCCAGAGCAGAAGGATGACAATGATCTAGGTCAACGAGATTTCTTTGCAGACCTTACATCGTTAAAAAAAATCACTTCTACTCAAACATATCCATGTATAGTTTTGAATTCAGGTAACTTCGATGATTAAGATAAAGGTCTTGTAGAAGAAATTGATAGACATATCATACATGTTTTAGAATGTTTGAACATTTAAAAAAGGGTTGACACATATCTCCGTCTTCGTGGCCTAGTGGTTAGGGCGTTAACCTGCGGAGCGGGAGGTCGAAGGTTGGAGTCCTACAAAGGGCGAGTTCTGATATGGCTCGTAGACTACCCAGCAGCTAGTTAAATCAAGGGGTACAGATTGCCTTCCTGCCAAGCGCCCGGCATATAGTATAGGAATCGGGAGTAAAGATGTTCATTAGTAAAGGTGTCTCATAAGTCAAAACTGGCGGAAAGCCAGTTAATCGCGAGGGGTGACACTATAATAAACAAACACTTTACTTTTTATCTCCTGATAGAAAAATAAAACCAGTTACAAAATTGTTATCATTGTCATCACAATAAGTAATACAGTTTGGCCAAAATCACAATAAGTATGCAATAATGTGCTTTTGCTATTTGAAAATGATTGTAATACAACTAGAATTGTCACATGAGTGACGGATATACCACCACAATATGGTCTTGTCACAAAACTATGGCATTCATTCGAAAGAAAGAAAATGCTTTAATTTGTGAATGGTAAACAGTGAATTTGGAAAAAAAATGATTTCAACAGTCGCCATAACTCAACATTTAGTGGTTTGTAACCACATTTGAGCTTGATCTGTATTTTATGACGTTACACCTATGTACCGAAACTAATTTAAATATGTAAAGCCTTTCATGAGTTATCGTCCATGTTTTTCGGGAATTTAAGTCAAAAAACGGACCATAACTGTGTCACAATTTAGTGGTTTGTAACCAAAGTCGAACTTGACCTGTATTTTATGAAGCTACACATGTGTAGCAATAATTATTTAAACATGCCAAGCCATTGTTTTGGTTATCGCCAGGAAACCATGCCTTTAGGGAATTTAAGTCAAATAAATGGCCATAACTCTGTCAAAAGTTAGTGGTTTATAACCAAAGTCGAATTTGACCCGTATTTTATGATGCTACACGTGTGTACCAAGAATTATTTGAATATGTCAAGCCATTCTTGAGAAATCCTCCGGAAATCATGTTTTTAGCGAATTTTAAGTTGAAAAGGGGCCATAACACTGTCCAAATTTAGTGGTTTGTAACCAAAATCGAACTGTACCTGTATTCTATGATGTTACACATGTGTACTCAAAATTATATGAAAATGTCAAGACTTTTTTTAGTAATCTTCCGGAAATCATGTTTTTAGGGAATATTAAGCCGAAAAGGGGCCATAACTTGACCTGTATTATATGATGTTACACATGTGTACCAAACATTATTTGAATTTGTCAAACCTTTCTTGAGTTATCATCCGGAGACCAAAATCGAACAGACCGACAAGCTCACTCCTATACACCCCCCCCCCCTCCCTAAACTATGTTTTTGGGGGAATAATGATAACTGTGCTTTTGACCGAATATTTCATGTAAGGCACTGAACAATACTAAAAAATACACAGGAATAATTGAACTTAAATCGCAATAAAATATACACATAAATCGCAATTAAGGGACAGATCATTTATGAAAAATGCCAATAAGGCTTACAGTAATGGCGCTACATAGACATACAATTATGGGCCTCAAACACAGTAAAATAAAATTTTGAAAAAGTATTTTAACAAATGCAATTTATATTTCAATGTAATACTTAATATATTATGTAAAATAAGTGACATTTTTTACGTGAACGATCACAATGGAAAAGATTTTTAAAAGTATCCGGTTGTACACAATTTTCAAAACATACAATCGATTTTCAATGATTTTAGATAATATGAGCACAAGTGCCAGAAGAAGATATATGCGAACGGGGGCCAAACTATGTGTGCTAATAAATATGTACAACTTTGCCTTAACGTTTTCGAATATATGCTTAGTTTTTCGGATTATTGTACCATCCTGTATGTACTTATTTTATCCGCCATTGAAATCGCAATGCAACATCCGGATCGGATACAGTTGGTTTATACACTGTAAAAAAGAGAAAACCGACATCATATGTGGCCCGGATTTGATCACAATACTGCGGTATTAATGGTTTAAAACAATTTCAACAACAGTGCAACTGTTTTGAGCAAGACAAACAGTAAATTCTCATTCGATGACTCTAAACATTGGTTTCATAGGTGCGAGCCCTGTTTATTTTTTTTTAAATCTTCTCAATTAATAGACAATACATTTTGTTAGAAAAATAAGACTTAAGATTTGAATTATGATATATAATAGCTCATCTAAAAAAATGTAAAGGATATTTTTAGAGAGTTCTGCCAATACATGTGTTCTTTGTAACTGCAATTTGTTTATTAATATCCATGAACACTTGTATTTGATGTCTTATAAGAATTCATATAGAAATGTGTTGACTATTATTTTTTGTGAGAAAAAAAAAAGGAATTTATAAATCTTGAGTTTATATTTTCCTGTTATTCTACAATGAACTTAGGCATAATAGTTTAATTTATTTTTTATTTTACTGTTTACCAGATGGCATTTAGTTCAATATCATGTATGAAAAATACATTATAGAGACAAGGAGAAACGATATCGGCCAAAATTATTCGGCACCAATCACATCTACCGCTCGGCTCATGACAATACTTTATAACATTGAGATCCGTAGCTGAAAATATTTATTCATCGTCAGGTAGTATGTCGTTTGTTCGTCATAGGAGTGTGTCTATGATGCATGTAGAAGTAATTCGAGGTGTCCTTACAGTATAAACAATTGGTGTGGCGTTTGTAGAAGTTGTTGTGATTAGATAGCATGCCTGTCGAAGTATAAGTGTTGCCTTAGTAGTTGTTGTTAAATTTGGTATGTGATTGGTATTCACTGCGGTACCTGGTGTCGAAGTAGATGAAGCGGTTGTTGAACTTGGTTGATCGGATGTCGTGGTATGATAGCTGTGTTTTGTTCTGATCGCCGTAGCAGCTGGTATTATCGGTGTCTGCGTGGTTGAAAAGTCTGTGTACGTCGAATAAAATGAGATTGGTGTTGTCATGTTTGGACTTGGCGTAGTACCTGTAACATTCATTAATGAAAACAATATGTAACCATGCGTACAGTGATTATGACAATCAACCGAGGAGTAATATAAATAGCACAAATACTTTTCTCTAGAGTTTTTGGAAAACATACACTTTGCGTAATTCATTCAGTTGCCTCTAAAGACATTTTCCATGTCGCAGCCTAAATGCTTAGGTATGGCCTTTGAATTATGTTACATGCGCCGATTGTTATTTGTGTTATCAATTCAAATTCAAATACAATTTCGGAGGTGTTTATGCACATTTATTTTTCTTTTAATAGCAATTGTGATATAACTAGTATTCGTGTAATATTGAGCTATATCAACAGTGATTTTACTTCACACAATAGTAGTGTACATATTTACATTTGGATCGTCACCATTGTTAGTAGAAAGAACTCGGTCGTATAAGTATGTATATTAGCCTATCTGCTGACAAACGGATTGGACCCGCCAGGAGCCATCTCTGCATGAGATTGGGAAGTGATCTGTATATATCTGTATATATCTGTCTACCGGGCAGGTATGCGCGAAGACCAGGCTGACAGTAGACCACCGCATGTTCGCGATTAGGCAGGATATTGATATGTTAGATATTTGGCGCGACATTTTCCCAGTTTTTGTGTCTGCTGTGGTCGGAGCAGCCTGAAAAGGCACTCGTGCAATGGGAGTCGTAACCGCTATTATGGTAATATACTAACGTATGGGTTTTGATATTGTTCGTTGAATACTTTACCACATATTATTTTACATAATTGTTTGTAAATGTTTGTATTATTTTAAGAAATTACAAATAATAAGAACCATATCTTACTGGCTAAAATGGTAATCAATCAAATGTAAATTTGCGTCGCGTACAGACAATGGAAAACAGTATATACTTTACTATTGGCATTATCTGCTCATCACTTTATTTGCATAAATAATAAGGCATACCAGACCACACGTTTCATAAATACCTTTACTAATTGTGATTACAAATAAATGTGTATGTTGGTCATGGCTTTGTTCCTAATTGACGTTATGTATCACAACCATCTAAATATTGTTTATAATGATATGCAATGTTCAAATGAGGCCAAATTTGTGTATACTATAACTATGTATGTGTCGTACAATATATCTGAAGTTCGTGACGTTAGTATGAATTTTTCATATAGAATATACAATGTACAGTTATTTAATTGCAAATACATGGAGTGCTTCTCTTAGTGGTAACCATGGCTATATATTGCATATGGCGAATGACAAATTATTTCCACAATATTGCTAATTAAACTTGTTCTTTAAGAATCCCGATTCATTTTGATGTATGTTTTATTCCATTAAATTTACAACATAAAAAAGTCAACGTTACTTTGGAGCATCTATCGTATTTCGTTGGTTTGTCAAATAATCTACATGTAAAACAGACATTTTCAGTAAAAGCTCATATGCGGAATTTTATATTTTGTTTACATACCTGGATAAATTGTTATCAATGTATCCGTTGAGTTTGTTGTGGTATTGTACTGGCTGTTTGTCTCAGTAGTGTAGATGACTGTTGCGATTGATTTGGGTGTCGTAAAAACTGTTGTCGCATTAGGTACCATGTCTACCATTGTACTCGTAGTTGATGCGGTTGTTGTAGTATGTGACGTAGTTATCATATTTGGATGACTTGTAATAGCAGTAGGTGCTATGGTTGTATGGGTATTTGATGAAGTTGGTTTCATGACAGACGTTATCGATCTTCCAAGAACCTTTATTGCATGTAATTCGAAAGTGATCTGAGTAGATCCGGGGTATAGATTAATATGCGTTTTAACCAGGTTTACAGTAGACCACAGGCCGGTCGGAATTTTGGAGACATTAGATATTGTGAATATTGGGTCCAATATATTGGAAATTCTCTGTGATGTCGATATCGTAACAAACTGAAAGGTAATTTCAAAATAATATGCTCATAATTCAGATTAACAGCACTACATATTCTTTTTGTTCCGTGTGATTCTGACTCTTTAGACATACTTTAGGCAGATAAGACGTCACAAAATCCAGAAACATATTCTATTATGTGTTATGAATTACAACTTAGTAACAGAAATAGGTTATACTATTTATGTGAAAGTAGCATTGTTATGGTACTTTAACTGGTTTCGTCTTTTGTTAACACCACATACAACATTATAAGTACTTAGGTTAGGTGCAAGTCGAAACGTTTGTTTCACACTTCATTTTCAAACTTAAACATAATATATATATATATTGCACATATTACTGCAATAGAGAATATGTGGAGGAAATAATGTCAGCTATTTAGTGAATGCGAACATTGGTATGAAATTTAGTGAGGCCTAAACGAGTCTTGCTGAAAACGTATGTTTTATCTGTGCAAATGAAATATAGCAATGTGAATTAATAATACACAGACTGTCAATTTAATAATTTGATAAATGTGTTATAGTGTAAAGAAACGATTTGCTTGTATAATGGTTTCTAATATGCTTATAACAACACAGTTTCTACCATACATTTACTGCAGCAAATCATGAAGTGGATTTGTTTTTGTACATTTTTCCATGACGTTTATTGCAGCTTAGGTATGAATTTGATACATTTGCAATCAGCCTACATGATATAGAGGATAATTTTTTTATTTAGTGTAAGATCGTATTTTATTTCACTCGTGGTCATAGAAACACTATTTTTTGTTTTCAGTTTCTATGACCACGAGTGAAATAAAATACGATCTCTATGAAACAAATTTTCTTTTTATTTCATGCTTTTGAACGATAGATAAAAAAAAATGCGCGAGATATGCTGAAGCGTTTGCGTATAACGACGTCATTATTATTACAAAATTGTCCATCACTGTTGTAGCGCCACTCTTAATGCGTCGTTGTCGCTTACTTATATTGCATTACATTTTATTATGTGTTTTCTGTTGTTTAAAAAGGCCGATGTGGTATTCACTTATAAAAAAAAAATAAACATAAAAACTAAGTTAAAAGTAGATCCATATAACCAAGGGTGAAATGAGCAAACATTATCATTTCACTCGACCCTGAGTGAAATGATCGGGTTATCATTCATTGGTAATTCCTCTCATTCACCGCATAGCATGAAATAAAAAGTTATACACATTTATAACGAAGACGCCATTCACAGATATTCTATTGAACTATACAATACTAATATGTAACTACCAACATGATGAACATTCGCAAACGTAAAAATATAACATGAACATTATCAACGAATGCATGATATAACATTCAAAACAATGAATGAATACAAACATTTTATAAAATTTAAAAGTCTTGTGAAACAACACAGAACAAGGAGAACGGATCTTGCTTACATTTTACCCATGTTTGTTTTTTTATATTCAAGTTCTTCTAAATTGCCCATGCGGTCCCACCAAAAATGACTCTCAAATTCATTTGTATCGCTATTGATATTTTTGTTTTAAATATAACAGTGTAATGTATTGCAAGGTGAATGCTTAAAATACCTTTTTCTTTACAAACTGAATCGGCCTTCCAAGAACCATTCACGCTTGTAATTAGGTAGTGATCTGCATACACACGAGGAATTGCAGGGTATATGCTGTGTCCAAACTGGCAGTAGACCACCGCACGACCGGGAATGCAAATGTACCTAACAGTTTGTATGTTCGGTCCTATAAGATCCAGATTCTATTTTATATCCATGTCTGGACAATCTGCAAGGTATTTACAACATGGCTGGCTCAATTTACTTCAGTAATATACACGTTATTTAACTGGATATTGTGACGTAAGTAAAACCATCTAAGTCAATAAATTAACGCATATAAAACATGATGCTAATTCATTTGGATTTGCGCAATTTTGTAGAGACCGAATTGTTTTTAATTATATTAAATATAAGTAACGCTTACTTTATGAATACCATAAATAAACAGTAGGATAACACCCCTATTACATGTAAGCCCATAATTATGATCATAAATATCGCGACATGCGCATATTATGTAAATCAGCGAAACTATTAGCAATTAATGCATATACTTACTACAGTATGTATGCAATTTAGCTACGTAATTAACACGATGAAAACGCTGCAATATGAAATGTACAATATATGGTCATTTAATTACTTTTTATTATACATTTTAGTAGTTAACATACTTGTAAACGTGTTCATCCCTGTTGTTATTGTTGTTGTTGTTGTGTTAATAGATGGTGTAGTTGTGTAGTTCGTGATGCTGAAAAAGCTGGAATAACTTTCATAGGAAATAATGTAGGCGTCATAATAGTAAGTGTGGTTTCCGAAACAGTTTGTCCATGTGTAGCCGTCTGTGTATTGAAAGTCCAAGAAATTATCGTCGTCGAATGTGCGCTTGACGTAGTAAGCGATGACATTGTCGTAGCGTCATTTTCTGTGGTTAATTGAATGGGCATTGTTGAAGTCGACGTCGTTGTCATGATATTTGTAGCAGCTGATTATTTGTCTGTAATAGTACTTGATGCAATTTATAGTAAAAATAAAGTTTCTTTATTTTTGGATATAACTTTTCGATATATGATGATAGACACTATGTTATGAAATAATCCATTTTCATTGGTGATACACATTTAAACACACATTCGTTTATTGGATATACAATAGACCACCACAAGAAAGGTACTTGACACGTACTTTGAAGTTCTGAATATTTGGTCCGATTGATTTCCCACGTCGTATTTATATTGAGATTGATGCAACCTAAAACGTTCAATTAAACATAGTTTAAACAACCATGCATTTCTTGGAACTGTTTTGATTCTATATGCATTCCCGTTTCCTGACAACCATGGATACCATGCAGTCAACAGTAAAGCGATTTAAAGCGGAATCATAAAACAGAAGATGCAATGCGTGGTGCTTCATTGCGCGGAAATATTATGCAAATATGTATCCGCACACTTTTACATATTAGTTGGTAAAATCTGCCAAGCAGGTTGTTTATGTAGCGTGTGTTCGTTTTTATAAAGGAGGGAATTATAATAAATATAACAAGACTAATTTCTAGTTTTCTGTTCATTTTTTCTCCGATGACAGAACATCTCAAGCAAGCTTATATAAGCTGGAAAGCTCCATCCTGAAATTGTAAAACATATAAATGCACAATATTAACATTACAGTTATAATAATAATAATAATATTATTATTATTATTATATGATATTACTACTACTAATAATAATATGAAATACGAATTACTACTGTCATGTTATAGTGTCATGTTCTAGTGGCTTTACAATTACACCTTGACATTAAACATGATTTTATCATAAAATAATTATATAAAAACAAACAAATAAAGCAACAAACAAATATTACATGGCAGACATACAAGTACATGGCATACAACACAGAACACACTTTTCCATTACCAATTTGTGGAGTCAAATGGTTTCTTTCCTCCTGCTCTCCTTCCCTCCACTCACTCCTTGGTGACTGCTGTAAATTAACCATGCAAAACATATTAAGTGCACATTCTAACAATATGTTAAAACCGCGCCAAATATTAAAATACTAAAATAAAGAATTATACTCATTGTGCAACCATTACAATGTTCGCGAACACATTTGCCTTTACATGTCATACATGTTAGATCTTTCATTTAATTCAAAACAACAGTTACAACAGAATGAATGCAGTTAACCCCAATCAAAGACAACATACCAACCAGTGAGAATCTAGTTGAAACAAACAACAAAGGTTTTATCAATGTCATGATACAAAACCGGTCCTTCCTCATTCAAATTCCTGCACAGACTGATCAGCTGACCAAAACCCAATACCCAACAGTACAGAAATAGACCACAAGATAATAGGTTACACAATACCATAAAAAAAGTTAAAAACCAGTCGGGTACATTTATGCCAGCATTTGTCTGTTTGTAAGCATAATTAAAGATTATTAAAAGTTTAAAGATTATCAAAAGATTCTTTACTCGTCTTTGGAGACTTGCAGTGCGTTTGATGTTATTATATTTAAATATTAGCCTTCCATTAACAATTAACAAAAAAGCGTGTGGATAATAAACGACCATAAAGATCATGGAATCAATGTCAAATAGCCGTTGGTTGTTCGTAATTTTACTACTAAAAGTAGTCGTTTGTGTTTTTAATACAAAATGGTGCAGGCATTAAGACAATTTGCCTTATACTACAAATATATTTTATTTCAAAGTTGCGCCTATACATGTATATACATTTCCAAGTATACACCATTATAGTATTGTATACATGTTTGAAGAATATAAGATTGGAAGACATAATTATAAAGTGCTCTCCCGTCTAGCAAATAATCTGATATTTTTAAAGACAACATAAAAGCTGTTTTAATGAGTGTACAATCATACATGACACGTACCTGTTGATTCGGGGATAGTTGCTGCAACTTCGAAATAGATTCCTCCAAATAATAGAAATGTAACTACTAATATGTTAGTTTCCATAACGTGAAACATCGTTTATAACACACCACTTTTGGCGACCTACTAACTACTCCATAAAAATGGTTCATGCCATATCTCTGTGCCATTGTTGAACATTTATCTGCTGATTGCTCGAACAAGTGCTAAACTGAAGTGTACCCGTAAGTTTATTATGATAATAACACATTTGCGTTACAAAACGAACATGTTTTAATAATTGTGTTAGTCATAAGTCGTGAGGTAATATATTTAATGTGGTTAATCTACCCACTGTTAGACTGTTAAACCTGCAGCAGCAATTAATGGTAAGATGTACCAGAACAAGGCGCATGGTTGGGTCACATTATAGTGATTGTAACCAAAAACGATTGAATTAGTGGAATACTTCTTTTCTTAAAACAATTGAAGCACATTTATCACTTTTAGCCCCGCTTGAGACCACTGGGTAAGACGTGACACCGGATAGTGGTCAATTATCGAGCCAAAATAGAGCAGCGATATAGAAAACAGCTCAAACTACGGTAAGTAAAACACCAATTTCAAGTATTTGTTTACAATTGTATACTTGTATGCGCAGACCTAGACTGCCAACTAAATTGCACAGACCGTCATATACTTACTTTGACCGATATAACAGATAAACAGTGAATAATCAGTAAGTAAACGTAAACTGCCCGCTGAATAAACTTTTGATGAGTTTAAGCATGTTTAGAAAATTGTGAATCGAGCGATTGTTTACGAATACTATAAGAAACATTTCCTGAAATGTTCAGCAACTTTTGTTGCGTATTGAATAAGTTCTACTTCTTGAACAATGCCAACTCGTGTACTGAGTATGGCATGCTCGTGTATGGAGTATTGCATTGTATCAATATTTAGTGTACTCGGTATTGCGAAAAGAGCCATTACCTTTTTTGGATGATTTATACCATAAATACTTAACTTTCATTATATAAAATAGTAATTTTCTAAAGCTTTATCGATACATACAATATAGTATTCAATAATAATAGTAGAATCGATTAATATTATACAAATATGGACTTCAATATCGAGTGATGATGCAAAATCCATATTGAACGAGGCGACACACATGATATTATACAGCTAAAAAGTCCATAGATCTACTTGTTTTATTAAATGAATTATACAATAATCGACAGCTGATAAAATTGTTACTAAAACACAAATTTATGTTTTAATAATTATATTTAAACACAAATACAAGTAAATGAAGTAACTTAAATGCTTATCTTAACTCACTTTTACGTTTTTTATCAGAAACACTTTTATTATTTAAATTCACAATCGCTAAAGAAAAGGGAAATTATAATAACATTCAGCGATGTCAATTATATGTGCATTTAATCAAACACAAATACAAAAGAAATAATAATATCCATTGAACATAGCATCACAAATATAATTGGAGCTAACGTTTTGACATAGTCGTTTACAAATGACAGCGAATTAGGACGTCATCTTTGTTTAAAACAACGTCCTGTGCAATATCAACTTACATTTGGACGGTTGATTTAAAACATGTGCAAATATCATGTATGATTTTCTTTGGAGGGTGTGTCGCTGAGCCAAATTCCACGATCAGCTACGAATAGCCAATCGTTGCGGATCGCACGACAGTGGGAACCTAGCATAAACGGAGTACTTATCGTGCAAGCTTGATCGTATTCCGGGTTTTAGCGAGCAATTAAATGTTTTGTCTATTAACCCCTTACTGACTACATGAACATATTTACGTCACAGCATTTGTCGGCTTATGCGACTGTTAAAACAACATACCAATGAACTAAAGACAGCCAAAAGTTACGCAATAAGCAATATACACTATAATATTTATAGCGATTCGAACGACAAATGACGCACTCAAACCAAGGTGTAAACACAACCAAACAAGACGCACACCATACACCGGCTGACTTATACCGATGAGACATCACAGTATATTAGTAAATAATACTCTGTACAGTAGCCTGCAATACCCCGTGCACAAGCAACTGAAAAACGTATCGTTTGTGTAGTAAACCTGATTTAGTTTGGCTCGATAATGGGCCAATATTTGGTGTCACGTCTTACCCAGTGGAGACACTATAAGTTTCTTGTTTATGATATTCTTTATATTGTATTTTAGTTCAAACTCTTTTTGCAGTTTTTCAATGCAGCGAAGACTTAAAAAAATGTTGTCATCTGTGTGCAATTTTCCATAGAAAACCTGCCCCCCCCCCTCCGCCTTTATCTTTACGATTTAACTTTCTCCACAAAAGTAACACGATGTATAACACAAACATGAAAGCACACACTAATGAATACAAAATGAGTAGCCATTCCCATAGGTTGTTAACCAATGCAAAACCTTTTCTTTTCATGGATCACATTTAACTGTTTCACTGACAATACCTGCATTGCAGAAGCGGTTGGTATGAAATTGTTATTGCCATTGCTAATAAACAGCTTGCAATAAATAATGATACTTGATATAATGATCAAACTGTTCAACTACCAGTACAATAACCTAATAACCTATTATCTTGTACGTTAATGTTGAGGCTGATTAATTTTAAAATGGGGCAATTCGAAAAATTCCATAAGCTCGTATGCTCGTATGCATATTTTTGACATGCAAATCACTGCTGTGTAGTAACTATTGATGGTTCAAACGAATAACTAGAGTTTAATTGTAGAAGTAATACAACTTAGTTTGTTTGATGTAATTAATAACTGCCCTGGTATAATTGAATATGATGGTATTGGTGTCTAAATTATTATATTCAATATAATTGTACGTGTGCAGTATGTGCAGTATGTTGTTTTGTATTTGTATTTGATGGTAGAAATGGAGACTACGCACATTCCTGGGATCAGTTGTCATGCTTACTTCGCATATAATGACTAAGACCATTAGGAATGTGACGCGTTACAAATATATCCAAATACATTGACAACGATGGTCTATGAGATTTATTCCACGCATATTTATGTGTGACACTGACAACCATATACATATAAAATATGCTATCTGAAGTTACATTAACTAAATCCAGTATATCCGAATAGTTATCATATCTGAAACAAGTTGTGGTAGTATTATAACTTGATATCCCAGCATGCATGAGCGACCTGCGCGTAGCGGCTCCGCTGGGCATTCGGCTAATAGCCTCTGTACAATAAAAACGTTAAACCACTGCATCGTATGTCTTCATTAATACTACATGGTGGCAGAGAGTCAGTGAAACCTAACCATAATCTATTTTATTAGTACATTTATTGAGTGACATAAAAATGGCGAGTTTTAATTTTGCTCATCCGGAGATTTTCAGTTTAATTAACCGGAACAATAAGAACGTTTTCGCATGACATCGGAATTAATGGTGGCGTGTTCTGAGACTTTTGGTCCTAATTCGGCAAGAAAGTGTCGTTTAAAATGACGTCACAAAATTCGCACTGAATTTATTTTTAATTGGATCTTATGTTGAAGCCTTTAGTGTTTATCTTATTAAAGAAATAAAAATATTAGCTAGCATGTGGGGTATGATGTATATTCCTACTAAATGTGTTGACTTTGACCTTTTTATATCGCGTTATGTACTGATTACTCCCCTTTAACCGCAGTAGGCTCTAAATAACTAGATCTTAATTTAAACATGTTATACACATATAGCTAGCCACACTCAAGTCTAACACATTTCGATATCGATATTGGCCCGATGCGTGTTGTTGCACCTTCGATTTAACTTGTCTTCGATCAAGGTAAGTGTTTTCTTTTAATCACCACTACTGTTGTTTGTTAGCATAACCGAATTATTGACACAAACGGACAAATGAACACATCGGAATCGAAAGTTAAAAAAAGGCGGCCGTGACCTTCCTGTGACACTAGTGAAATGTGCTTGTTTACATTTTAATAAAATGTAGAATTTCAAGTAAGACGGTAAAGTTTTTATATGACATGAATGACATTCAATTTACATCTGCTTATCCTGCCTGAACTTATCACCCATAAAGACCCTAATTTTCTTGAGCAATAGACCGTTTTCACGCTTAGCGAGCGTGCGCGGCGGCCATCTTGGAGGTATTCCTTCCTCTGTGTACAATAACAACAGTTACCGATTTCAGATAAATTCAACAAAATAGCTAACTATCGTCCTATAATTGGCAACCACAATCGTTCAAATAGAGAGAAATACGGGTCAATCATACAGAATACCAGATATAATAAATACAAGTGTAAAAAACAACGTGAATTGTATAAAGAAAAAGGCTAGCATGGCTGTCAGTGTCAATCTCCATCTCCTGAGTGGCATACGTTTAAAAACACTGGAATATGTTCTGACCACATTAGCTAGAGTATGTTGACAGTTATGATAAATAATATGTGGTTACTAATTGAAGTGTTATTGTCAATCTGTGAATGTGGGTGATAATTTCAGGACAATGTGTCCCTATTTAAAAATTAGCCTTAATACATATTTAACTACATTCTTCACAATCACAGAATATTTGGATGTTTTTCAATAGCATAACAAACAGCAGTTTAAATGGTGATCATAAATCTTTTCATTTATGTAGTTTGTTTAATTATTAATTTATTGTGTCATTTTATTTTTTAGAAAAGATGTCGAAATTACTCTCCAGGGACCATCCAGACGCTCGCATTTGATAAATATTGGAACAGACCCACGGATGGACAAACCGAGAATCTAGCCACCACTGTGTTTAATTGTGAATAACAAATTTCAGGTGTGTGTATGATGTTATTGATAATGAGTGTGTGATATAAATAATACACTGTTTGCTGTTTTTGATATATATAAATATGGTATTGATGTGAGCATGATCTTATAATTTGGTAATTGTAATGACATTATTACTAAACAAAGACAAATTTACTATTTTCTCACTGCTTAATGAGGAATAGGGCAAATAAAATTAATTACACATAACAAAAGTGTCAACTTTTCATTGCTTTTCAAAAAAAGAAAATATAAACACAATGACCAGTCTAAAGTGATCAACTATTTTATTAAGAAACCCTATATATTAAAAGAAAAATACAGGTTTATAACAATAACAAAATTAATCCATCAAAAACATGGCATCTTTCTTTGTACTCTACATTCTTGAGGTTTGGTGGTTACTGAATCTGAAATTTTGTTAATTATGTAATACACATTAAAATGTTTGTTTGTTTGGATTTTTCGCCGTATTCAACAGTATTTCAGTCATATAACGGCGGTCAGTAAACCTACTCACACTTTTCCTGGGTAAGCATGTTTACCAGTACTAAGTGCACATACTTATGCCAGTAACTGACAACTGCCCTACTTGAATCAGAGGTAGGGGAAGAATGGCCGTACAAATAATTTCACGACCAATCCCCGCACATGTTATGTGGCCGGGCTGGCAATCGAACCCACGATCCTCTGATTTGTAGTCCAGCGCTCTACCAACTGAGCTAGCCGGCCCGGCCACATTTAAATAAATAATACCAATATTTCATTGATTACTTTAGGTATTATTTTGTGTACAATATTAATAATATAATACACATAAAATAATTAATACCAATAATTAGAGAAATCTTAAATTTATAGATACTGTACATAACAACATTGGAGATCTGAAAGTTAAGAAAATTCCAAAACGCATTAATAAATTTAATTACAGCAAGACGTAATCATTAAAGTTTAATGGTGCCCAACACTGAAAACATAAATGCTGCTATATGTGTACACGTTTCGCCACAACCTTGCAGTCGCAGTGGATGGCTTAGAATATGCCCATCTTCTCTGCGATGATCCCGGGGTTTAGGGCTTTGTGGAGTTGATCACCTTAAATGAAATAACAATATTACATGTACATTTTAAATATATAGTTTTAGAATTTTGTATTATAAGTTATAGACATCATGTATTGTGTCCCTTATTGTACTAAATCAAACATGAAAGGAGTGACTCACTGACTGCCAACAGGTGCATGTAATTCACATACAATTTACAAATGCTACATAAAGTAACATATCATTGTCAAAAACACTGGTTTGAAATTTAAGTATCAACTACCAAAGAATTACAAAACAGATATTTCATATGCACACACTTACTGTTTTCCTATTAAATGAGGTTAATCACATGGTTCTTGTCAACAACAAATTAAAGCCTGATGCCCATCCACATTCAACGTTATTCACAGCATCACAACTTGTATAGTTTTTCTGATCGCCGTGTGTTTACACAGTCAGAATATAAACACACTTGTAGGATATCTATCGGTTATTTTTAGTCACTTTACGCTTCAGAAAGCATGAGCATTTTTCTTGTTGAGTCATATAATTATATTAAGATAGTCTGTGGAATACCTCGAATATGGCCGCCAACCGGTGTTACGGTAAAATTATACCTCGTCGTGAAAACGGTCTATTGGAAATAATCTGTGAACTTTATTTCATTATTTTGACAGTATTGAAAATGTGTACTAAAAGTTTGAAGATGATGATATGACTTCTGATGAATGTGATTCTTTTTGTGAAACTGAAACAAAAAAAGATTCCATTGATTATACTTAGTCTCTTGTATTATTTCTTAATTTAAAATAACATAATATAAAGATACACGTATGTGTGTCTGGGGTCGGATTGAAAGTTGTCCTTGTTTAATTGAAGGTGCGTTTGAGACACACCAATGTAAAAGGAATTGGAGGATATTGCGAAGACCGTCAGGGTATCATCCCGCAATGACCGCAACATCCCACACCCGGTATATGATCCAGAACAACCAGTCAATCCACATAGCTCCTTAGTGAAAATTTCTTAAAATCGTAAGTTCTTTAACTCTGTGGCCGGTTACATTCATGTAAAATTTACCTTTGATGGTTTTACTCTGGTAAAGAATGAACAGATGTTTCTTAGTTTACCCTATTTTAAATGCAAAATATAGTTTTTACAAGGAAAATTGAATTTGAATATTTCCCTTAAATATGACTTAAAATTGTCCTTATGGACTTTGTGGACTCCAGGTACATTATGCTTAGAATGAGAAGATTACTAGGATTAAAGAATACATAATAGTGAGGTTCTATTTTCCATCATTGAAAACTGTGTTACACAATTGATTATGTGTTATCTTATGTATCTGTCTAAACTCAGAATAACACCAGACAAGCCAGGCGTGGTCTTTGTCCGAAAGTGTGCATCTGATTTTGAGGAGGCTGCGACCATCTTAAAGAAGGACGTTGTAATGCACGACAGTATGCCGGACCAACTGAAGTAACTTGGCCAATTTGCTCAATGCCAGTGGTATCAACACGAATACATTAGACCACTGTGCAACTCCAACTGTGTCAGTTCATGCTCACAGCCAGATATACAAAAGCCGAAGAAAAGGCTAATAACAGTTATCACCATAACAATATAAAGATGCATGACAAGTATTACTGTGACACTGTGCTATAACAAACACGGAACTAAGCTTTTACTGCTTCAGAGCTTAATAGATTTATGGATATGATCTAAATGAAAAAGTAATTATATTATATATATACACAATTTTCCATTCTAAATAATTTTTCAATCTGTTCTACAACACACAATCTCACATTGCCTTCTGTCTAATAAGAACTAAATCAAATAGTAGTTGCTTAATTTTGAAATGGTTACCATGGCAAGTTAATTATGTCTAACTACTCATATGTGAAATTTGCACTAATTATTCCTACATTTGATGAACTTATAAAGGTTGTAGAATGGCAATAAGTATCATTGAATTGAAGATTTAATGACAGTAAAAAAAAAAAACCTGATAAAAGTACTTACATGTTAATAGTTACTTTTAGTGTTACATTCTGTATCTAATTTTTTCAGTATGGATTAACTTAATTAACTTAATTGAACTTGATAATTGCAATTCATAATTATTAAGTGGAGCATTTTGGCAAGGTTTAATGGAGAAGATCGTTATTTTCACATCTGTTCATTTATGGTTGCCATGGTTACACATCAACTTAAATACGTAGATACTTTGTCAAATTCACTGTCTATATTTGGCAAACGCAGATGAAACATTTGAATCATATCGGTACAGTTTTATGAAAGATATATCAATTTTGATAAATGGGTTCAAATTTGTTAAATTTTAGAATATTTCATCTTTGATCTCAATCAAACTCAATTATAGTAAGACAAAAAGGAACTTAATTGTTAAGCCTTGGCATAATACTAGTTATTTGCATTCGGTTTTAAACAACTGTCATATATATATTTATTTTTTCTGTCTTATATAAGATGTTTTAATTAAATGCTGAAACATTCCTGTGTATTATCAGAATTCATTATTGTGAGTTTGCAATCTGTTGCCAAGGTAACCAATACTTGTTTTGTAATTTTAAGATTGTTTGACTATGCTATAGTACTATTAACTTTACAGAAATTAATGTTTTAACAAAACTTATATTATGATTTATTGATACAATATATTTCGAACGTTTTTTTAATTTTACTTAATGACATGAAAATAAATCATGAAAATTTCATATTTTGTGTTTATTGGGTAATTCTAAGGCCACCGTTTTCATCTTAAATGGACGAATATTGCAAATTTAATACTTTGTCTGTTATTAACATACATTGAGGCATCTGAAAGTGTTAATAACTCAATTTCGCCCCATTTTGACCAGAAATCTCAGAACATGCCATTATGTAAAAGCCTCATGAATTACAAGTTAATACGCTATTGCATCAATTGGTTCCGAAATCGGAGGAAATTGTTTCTTCTATTGGCCCGAAAAACGATGAGTGCAAATCGTGGGACATAGTGTCAAGGCGTTTTATGCAACATTTCGTCCAAAAAAAGAACATCATAATTATTTGAAAGGGCGGAATTCAACTACTGAGTGCAAAATGAACATGAATATGTCGATGTCTTTATTACAGGTTTGTTCCATCTGGAAGAAAACTGCGCATGTCAAGGGTTGCGTAATCAACGTTTTTGAAATATAATTGTCGCAGGTTTAGGGCTCGACAGGTTGTCAGAGAAATTACAGGATCAGGGAGCACGGGCTGCGCAGACGGCAACGAAAGGCCGACGCCAACAAGACAGTGGCTTAGGATGCCGTCATTGTGGCACTAGACCTGACATCCCAAGAGCACGTTGTACGGCGAGAGACAGCACGTGCTGCCACTGGACATTTGTAAAAGACGTGTAGGTCACGTTTGACCGAATTAACCGGTGATGAGGAATGTGACGATGCTTTCCTAGGCACAGCGAAAAACAAAAAAATCACATGCGTAGAGTACAACAACGATGAAGTCAACGATGTGCAGATGACATTGAACATAGATGCAGGAATCGACGTCACATTTATACCGGAACACCAGTTCCAACGTTTTAAAGCAGTTGACTTGTGTAAGACTGACAACAAACAGTTTGGAGCAGGAGAGACAGACACTCTTAAACGTGACTTGAATGTGACTGGAATGTGTACTTGAATCTAACGAAAAAAATGTGTATTTCTGAGATTTATGTTGTTAATGGGTTGAAGCGTGCGTTCATTGATCGTCTGAAAATCGAGACACTTGCCTTAATAAAAGTAAATAATTTCCAAAATATTTCTTCCGATGTTGATACCACATATGACCAAATTTGCGACACATTTCTTAGACTATTTAACGGGATAAGGGAAACTGATCTGCTGAACACCATTAAATTAAGTCAGGATGCGCGACCATATTCTGTAACAACGCCGCGGAAAATCCCTGTGCCGCTAATGGGGAAAGTGAAAGCTGAACAAGAGGACATGAACAGAAGAGTCGTGATTTCCAAAGTTCAAGAACCTACGGGATGGTGCTCTCCTATTATTATTCATCCAAAATCAAACGGACAGATACGAATCTGTGTCGATTTATCGAAGTTGCACTAGTCCATTAAACGCGAAGGTATCAATTGCCTTCCGTAGACGAATACTTTTCAAAAGTCGACGCTTTGGAGTTTTGGCAAATTAAAATTGCCGAGGAGTCATGCCACCTCACAACGTTCATAACATAGTTTGCAAGGTATTGCTTTAACGTGGTGCCTTCACCCCTGAATATTTACAGAGTAAAATGTCCGAATTGTTGAGCGGAATGCCAGGTGGTATAATTTGCAAAATGTTGATTTGGCGTCGCACAAAGGCCGAGCGTGACGAAACGTTATTTAATGCACCTAAATTAATGGAACAGACAGACATTACACTTGACACTCAAAAGTGCAAATAAAGCGCCTTAATTTTATAGGTCATGTGCTGGTGCGCGCACAATAGAGGCTGACCTGATCAAGATCCATGCAATTAAGGATTTCTAGACATGTATTTAATGTTGTAGTTGATACTGTGTGTAATGTTGAAGTTGGTAATGTGTGTGATGTTGTAGTTGGTACTGTGTGTGATGTTGTAGCAGGTATGGTGTGTGATGATGTTGTTAGTAATGTGTGTGATGCTGGTGTTGGTACTGTGTGTGATGCTGTAGTTTGTACAGGGTGTGATGTTGTAGTTGGTACTGTGTGTGACGTTGTAGTTGGTACTGTGTGTGATGTTGTAGTTGGTACTGTGTGTGATGTCGTAGTTGGTACAATGTGTGATGTCGTAGTTAGTAAAATGTGTGATGTTGTCGTTGGAACTGTGTGTGGTGTTGTAGTTGGTACTGTGTGCGATGTTGTAGCTGGTACTGTGTGTGATGTTGTTATTAGTACTGTGTGTTATGTTTTAGTTGGTACTCTGTGTGATGTTGTAGCTGGTACTATGCGTGATGTTGTAGTTGGTACCGTGTGTGATGTTGCAGTTTGTACAGGGTGTGATGTTGTAGTTGGTACTGTGTGTGACGTTGTAGTTGGTACTGTGTGTGATGTTGTAGTTGGTACTGTGTGTGATGTCGTAGTTGGTACAATGTGTGATGTCGTAGTTTGTAGAATGTGTGATGTTGTAGCTGGTACTGTGTGTGATGTTGTAGTTGGTACTGTGTGCGATGTTGTAGCTGGTACTGTGTGTGATGTTGTTATTAGTACTGTGTGTTATGTTTTAGTTGGTACTCTGTGTGATGTTGTAGCTGGTACTATGCGTGATGTTCAAGTTGGTACTGTGTGTGATTATGTTGTTATTAGTAATGTGTGTTATGTTGTAGTTGGTAATGTGTGTGATGTTGTAGCTGGTACTGTGTGTGATGTTGTAGTTGGTACTATGTGTGATGTTGTTATTAGTACTGTGTGTTATTCTGTAGTTGGTACAGTGTATGTTGTTTTAGCTGGTATTATGTGTGATGTTGTAGTTGGTTCTGTGTGTGGTGTTCTTATTAGTACTGTGTGCAATGTTGTAGCCGGTACTGTGTGTGATTTTGTAGCTGGTACTGTTCGTGATGTTGTTATTAGTACTGTGTGTGATGTTGTAGTTGGTAATGTGTGTGATGTTGTAGTTGGTACTGTGTGTGATTTTGTAGTTGGTAATGTGTGTGATGTTGTAGTTGGTACTGTGTGTGATGTTGTAGTTGGTACTATGTGTGATGTTGTAAATGGTTTTGTGTGTGATGTTGTAGTTGGTACTGTGTGTGATGTTGTAGTTTGTACAATGTGTGATGTTGTAGTTTGTACTTTGTGTGATGTTGTAGTTGGTACTCTGTGTGATGTTGTAGCCGGTACTGTGTGTGCCATCACACAGATTACCAACTACAACATCACATAAATTACCAAATACAACGTTACATACATTACTAATAACAACATCGCACACAGTACCAACGACAACATAACACACAGTACCAGCTATGTGAGATGTTGCAGTTGGTACTAAGTGTTATGTTGTAGTTGGTATTGCATGTGTGATGTTGTAGTTGGTACTATGTGTGATTGTGTAGTTGGTACTGTGTGTGATGTTGTTGTTGGTACTGTGTGTGATGTTGTAATGGGTACTGTGTGTGATGTTGTAGTTGGTACTGTGCGTGATGTTGTAGTTCGTACAGTGTGTGATGTTGTAGCTGGAAATGTGTGTGATGTTGTAGTTGGTTCTATGTGTGATGTTGTAGTTGGTTCTGTGTGTGATGTTGTAGATGGTATTGTGTGTGATGTTGTAGTTGGTATTGTGTGTAATGTTGTAGTTTGTACTATGTGTGATCTTGTAGTTGGTACTGTGTCTGATATTGTAGTTGGTACTGTGTGTGATGTTGTAGCTGGTACTGTGTGTAATGTTGTAGTTGGTACTATGTGTGATGTTGTAGTTGGTACTGTGTGTGATGTTGTTATAAGTTCTGTGTGTTATGTTGTTATAAGTACTGTGTGTTATGTTGTAGTTGGTAATGTGTTTGATATTGTAGTTGGTACAGTGTGTGATCTTCTAGTTGGTACTGTGTGCGATGTTGTTGTGGGTACTGCTTGTGATGTTGTAGTTGGTATTGCATGTGATGTTTTAGGTGGTACAGTGTGTGGTGTTGTAGTTGGTACTGTGTGTGATGTTGTAGTTGGTACTGTATGCGGTGATGTAGTTGGTACTGTGTGTTATGTTGTAGTTGGTACTGTATGTGATATTGTAGTTGGTACTGCGTATGATGTAGTTGGTACTGTGCTTGATGTTGTAGTTGGTACTGTTTTCGATGTTGTAGTTGCTGCTGTTGTGCGATTTTGTAGTTGGCACTGTAATTGATGCTGTATCTGGTACTGTGTTTGATGTTGTTGCTAGTACTGTATGTGATGTTGTAGTTGGTACTGTGTGTTATGTTGTAATTTGTACTGTGTGTGATGTTTATCTGGTATTGTATGTGATGTTGTAGTTGGTAATATGTGTGATTGTATAGTTGGTACTGAGTGTGATGTTGTAGTTGGTACTGTGTGTGATGTTGTAGCTGGTACTGTGCGTGATATGGTTGTTAGTACTATGTGTTATGTTGCAGTTGGTAATGTGTGTGAAATTGTTGTTGGTACTGTGTGTGATGTTTTCCTTGGTACTGTGTGTGATGTTTTCCTTGGTATTGTCTGTGATGTTGTAGTTGATACTGTGTGTTAAGTTGTATTTGGTACTATGTGTGATGATGCAGTTCGTATCGTGTGTGATGTTGTTGTTGGTACTGTGTGAAATTTTGTAGTTGTTACTTTGTGCGATGTTGAAGTTGGTACTGTGTATGATGTTGTAGTTGGTACTGTGTGAAATGTTGATGTGATTATTTTTTGTAATGCCTAAGTTGGCACTCTGTGTGTTATGTTATAGTTGGTACTGTTGAAGTTGGTACTGTGTGTGATGTTGTAGATGGTACTTGTGTGATTTTGTAGCTGGTACTGTGTGTGATTTTGTTGCAAGTACTGTGTGTTATGTTGTAGATTGTGCTATGTGTGATTTTGTAGTTGGTATTGTTTGTGATGTTTTCGTTGGTACTGTGTGCAATGTCGTAGTTGGTACTTTGTGTGATGTTGTAGTTGTTACTGTGTGAAATGTTGTATTTTGTACTTTGTGTGATGTGGAAGCTGAGTCAATGTGAAATCTTGTATTGGGTATTGTGTGTAGTGTTGTAGTTAGAAGTTTGTGAATTGTTGTAGTAGTACTGTGTGAAATGTTGTTGTGGGCATTGTGTGTGTTATGTTATAGTTTGTACTGTGTGTGATGTTGTAGTTGGTACTGTGTGTGACGTTGTCGTTGATACTGTGTGTGATGGTGTAGTTGGTACTGTGTGTGGTGATGTAGTTTGTACTGTGTGTTATGTTGTAATTGGTACCGTATGTGATATTGAAATTGGTACTGTCTGTGATGTTGTAGTTGGTACTGTGTGTCATGTTGTAGTTTGTACTGTGTTCGATGCTGTAGTTGGTGCTGTGTGTGATGTTGTAGTTGGTACTGTGACGATGTTATAGTTGGTACTGTATTTGTTGTTGTAGCCCTTACTGTGTGTGATGTTGTTTGAAGTACCGTGATTTATGTTGTAGTTGGTACTGTTTGTGATGTTGAAACTGGTACTGTGTGTGATGTTGTAGTTGGTACTATCATTGATGTAGTTGGTACTGTGTGTGATGTTGTCGTTGGTACTGTGTGTGATGTTGTAGCTGGTATTGTGTGTGATGTTGTTGTTAGTGCTCTGTTTTATATTGTAGTTGGTAATGTGTTTGATATTGTAGTTGGTATATTGTGTTTTGTTGTCCTTGGTACTGTGTTTGATTTTGTGGTTGATACTGTGTGTGATGTTGTATTTGGTACTGTGTGAAATGTTGTAGATGGTACTGTGTGCTATGTGGAAGTTGGTACTGTGTGAAATGTTGTAGTTGGTACTGTGGGTGATGTTGTTGTTTGTACTGTGTGAAAGGTTGTTGTGGGTATTGTGTGTAGTGCCTTAGTTGACACTGTGTGTGTTATGTTATAGTTGGTACTGTGTGTGATGTTGTAGTTCGTACTGTGTCTGATGTCGTAGTTGCTACTTTGTGTGATGTTGTCGTTGGTACGGTGTGTGCTCTTGTAGCTGGTACTGTGTGTGATGTTTTTATTAGTACTATGTGTTATGTCGTAGATTGTTCTGTGTGTGATTTTGTAGTTGGAACTGTCTGTCAGGTAGTCATTGATACTGTGTGTGATATTGTAGTTGGTGCTGTGTGTGCTGTTGTAGCTGTTACTATGTGAAATGTTGTATTTTGTTTTTTGTGTGATGTTGAAGTTAGTACTATGTGAAATGTTCTAGTGGGTATTATGTGTAGTGTTGTAGTTGGAACTTTGTGAAATGTTTTCGTAGGTACTGTGTGAAATGTTGTAGTGGGTATTGTGTGTAATGATTTAGTTGGCACTGTGTGTGATTTTGTAGTTGGTACTGTGTGTGATGTTGTAGTTGGTACTGTGTGTGATGTTGTAGTTGGTACTGTCTGTGATGTTGTAGTTGGTACTGTGTGTGATTTGTAGTTGGTACTGTGTGTGATTTTGTCATTGTTACTGTGTGTGATGTTGTCGTTGGTACTGTTTGTGATGTTGTCGTTGGTACTATGTGTGACGTTGTATTTGTAAATGTGTGAAATTTTGAAGTTTTTACTACGTGAAATGTTGTACTGGGTATTGTGTGTTGTATTGTAGTTGAAACTTTGTGGAATGTTCTAGTTGGTACTGTGTTAAAGGTTGTAGTAAGCACTATGTGGAATGTTGAAGTTGGTATTGTGTGAAAGAATGTAGTTGGTACTGTTTGCGAAGTTGAAGTTGGTACTGTGTGCAATGTTGTAGTTGGTACTGTTTGTGATGTTGCAGTTGGTATTGTGTGAAATGTTGTAGTGGGTATTTTATGGAGTGCCTTGGTTTGCACTGTGTGTGTTATATTATAGTTTGTACTGTGTGTGGTGCCGTAGCTATACTGTGTGTGATGTTATAATTGGTACTGTGTTTGATGTTGTAATTGGTACTGTGTGTGATGTTATAGCTGGTACTTTGTGTGATATTGTTATTAGTACAGGTGTTATGTTGTACATTGTGCTGTGTGTGATTTTGTTGTGGTAATGTGTGTGATGTTGTCGTTGGTTCTGTGTGTGACGTTGTAGTTGTTTGTCTGTGGTACTATGTGTGATGTTGTTGTGGGTACTGCTTGTGATGATGTAGTTGGTATTGTTTGTGATATTTTACGTGGTACAGTGTGTGATGTTGTAGCTGGTACTGTGTGTGATGTTGTAGTTGGTACTGTGTGTGGTGATGTAGTTTGAACTGTGTGTTATGATGTAGTTGGTACTGTGTGTGATGTAGTTGGTACTGTGTGTGATGTTGTAGTTGGTATTGTTTTCGATGTTGTAGTTGCTGCTGTATGTGATATTGTAGTTGATATTGAGTGCGATGTTGTTGTTGGTACTGTGTTTGATGTTGTAGCTGTTACTGTGTGTGATGTTGTTGCTAGTACTGTGTGTGATGTTGTAGTTGGTACTGTGTGTTATCTTGCAGTTGGTACTGTGTGTGATGTTTATCTGGTACTGTGTGTGATGTTGTAGTTGTTTATATGTTTGATGGTGTAGTTGGTACTGAGTGTGATATCGTAGTTATTACTGTGTGTGATGTTGTAGCTGGTACTGTGTGTGATATTGTTGTTAGTACTATGTGTTATGTTGTAGTTGGTAATGTGTGTGATGTTGTAGTTGGTACTGTGTGTGATGTTGTAGCTGGTATTGTGTGTGATGTTGTCCTTGGTACTGTGGGTGATGTTGTAGTTGATACTGTGTGTGAAGTTGTAGTTGGTACTGTGTGTGATGTTGCAGTTCGTACTGTTTGTGATATTGTAGTTGGTACTGTGTGAAAAATTGTAGTTGTTACTGTGTGCGATGTTGAAGTTGGTACTTGTGAAATGGTGTAGTTGGTACTGTGTATGATGTTTTAGTTGGTACTGTGTGAAATATTGATGTGATTATTGTTTGTCGTGCCTAAGTTGGCACTGTGTGTGTTATTTTATAGCTGGTACTGTTGAAGTTGGTACCGTGTGTGATGTTGTAGTTGGTACTTGTGTGATGTTATAGCTGGTATTGTGTTTGATGTTGTAGCTGGTACTATGTGTGATGTTGTTGTTAGTACTTTGTGTTATGTTGTATATTTTGTAGTTGGTACTGTATGTGAGTATGTCGTTGGTTCTGCGTTTAATGTTGTAGTTGGTACTGTGTGTGATGTTGTAGTTGTTACTGTGTGAAATGTTGTATTTTGTACTTTGTGTGATGTGGAAGCTGGTACTATGTGAAATGTTGTATTGGGTATTGAGTGTAGTGTTGTAGTTGGATGTTTTTGAAATGTTGTAGTAGTACTGTGTGAAATGTTATAGAGGGCATTGTGTGTAGTGCCTTAGTTGGCACTGTGTGTGTTATGTTATAGATTGTACTGTGTGTGATGTTGTAGTTGGTACTGTGTGTGACGTTGTTGTTGGTACTGTGTGTGATGGTGTGGTTGGTACTGTGTGTTATGTTGTAGTTGGTACTGTATGTGATATTTTAGTTGGTACTGCGTGTAATGAATTAGTTGGCGCTGTGTGTGTTATGTTGTGGTTAGTACTGTGTGTATGTTGTAGTTGGTACTGTGTGTAATGTTGTAGTTTGTCATATGTTCGATGTTGTAGTTGGTGCTGTGTGTGATGTTGTAGCCCTTACTGTGTGTTATGTTTTTGCTAGTACTCTGTTTTATGTTGTAGTTGGTACTGTGTGTGGTGTTGTAGCTGGTACTGTGTGTGATGTTATAGTTGGTACTATGTGTGATGCTGTAGTTGGTACTGTATGTAATGTTGTAGTTGGCACTGTGTGTGATATTGTAGTTGGTTTTGTGCGTGATGTTGTTGTTAGTACTGTGTTTTATGTTGTAGTTGGTAATATGTGTGAAGTTGGTATTTTGTGTGATGTTTTCCTTGGTACTGTGTTTGATTATGTAGTTGATACTGTGTGTGTGATGTTGTAGTTGGTACTGTGTGTAATGTTGTAGATGGTGCTGTGTGCGATTTGGAATTTAGTAATGTGTGAAATGTTGTAGTTGGTACTGTGTGTGATGTTGTTGTGGGTATTGTGTGTAGTGCCTTAGTTGACACTGTGTGTGTTATGTTATATTTGGTACTGTGTGTGACGTTGTAGTTGTAATGTGTCTGATATCGTAGCTGGCACTTTGTGTGATGTTGCAGTTGGCGCGGTGTGTAATGTTATAGCTGGTACTGTGTGTGGTGCTGTAAGTGGTACAATGTGTGATGTTTTAGTTGGTACTGTGTGCGGTGTTATAATTGGTGCTGTGTGTGATGTTGTAGCGTGAACTGTGTGTGATATTGTTGTTAGTACTGTGTGTTATGTTGAAGATTGTGCTGTGTGTAATTTTGTTGTGGTACTGTGTGTGATGTTGTCGTAGGTACTGTGTGTGATGTTGTAGTTGTTACTCTGTGTGATGTTGTAGTTGTTACAGTGTTAAATGTTGTATATGGTACTTTGCATGATGTTGAAGTTGGTACTATGTGAAATGTTGTATAGGGTATTGTGTGTTATGTTGTAGTTGGAACTTTGTGAAATGTTTAGTTGGTACTGTGTGAAATGTTGTAGTTTCCACTGTGTGAAATGTTGAAGTTGGTACTTTGTAAAATGATGTAGTTGGTACTGTGTGAGTTATATCGTAGTTGGTACTGTGTGAAATGTTGTAGTGGTATTGTTTGTGATGTTGTAGTTGGTACTTTGTCTGATGTTGCAGGTAGTACTGTGTGTGATGTTGTTGTTGGTACTGTGTAAAATGCTGTTGTTGGTATTGTGTGTAATGTTGTAATTGTAAATTTGTGTGATGGTGTAGTTGGTACTGTGTGTGATGCTGTAGTTTGTTCTCTGTCTGAGGTTATTGTTTGTACTTTGTGTGATGTTGTAGTAGGTAATGTGTGTGACGTTGTAGTTGTTACTGTGTGTGTTGTTGTAGATGATGCTGCGTGCGGATCTACAGTTGATACTGCAGTTGGTGCTACAGTTTGTCCTGCAGTAGATGACGAGGTTGGTGCTGCAGTTGGTTCTACAGATGGTACTGCAGTGAATGCTTCTGTTGATTATGCTTCAGTTGGTTCTGCAGTTGGTTCTATATTTGCTTCCTTCGTTTGTTCTACTGTTGATACGGCAATTGGTTCTACAGTTGATTCTTCAATTGCTGCTACAGTTGGTTACGCATATTTTTCTGCAATTGGTACTGCAGTTGATGTTTCTGTTGATGGCACTTCAGTTGGTCGAGGTCTGTTTCTAGATAACAAACTAAACTTAACCGTATATAATTAAGCAACGCTGAAGAAACTATCGACTTTTTATAGGTTGAAAAAATGTCGAATATGCATTATCTAGGGCAATTAGAGGATACCTGTACACAACTGAAAGGGTCGTTTTAAAATAGTTCATAGGTTGAACCAACCAATAGCAGTAGATCGACATAAAGAAAATGTTGTGACACAAATGTAATATTTGTTTGATGGTTTAAGAATAATGTTACTTGTTGTATTATATTGTTGTTGGTTTTTAAATAGCTCTTCTGTGAATATAAACATTTGCATCATACCATACTCGAGCGCACTGAGGGTATATATCACATACACCCTCAGTTACAAACAGTGTAACGAATATATCTCACCGACTACCTTTCACTGGTTTCTTTTATTTGATATCACTTGTAAATTAACCAAAGACTGCCCGGAGCTTTAACATAACATTTTCATGACATTGTAATGCAAAAGAAATACTTATGAAAGATAATATATACAATTTAGTTTAATTACAATTATTTCGCTTATTTCGGGCAATTTAAACAGAAACACGTGAATTTGAATAACATCATATGCATAAAGAGTTCGAAATAGCGCCATGAATTGCTGTATGTGAACTTGTATTTGTTCCTGATGCATAAACGCTTAGCTGTTAAAACATTTCTCTACAAATTATTCATCCCGAAGACAGTACGTATATATTAAACTATGCATGTTTGCTTGCAATGATTAGCGTTTCACTCTGTCATACGCAAAACGTACGTAGGTACATGTATATTTTTATATTTTTATTTGACATCACACACTGAGTGGTTATGCATTAATAAAAGTGATTAATACACCAACATTTTGCTTTGACATACAATGAGGTTGGCAGTTGTGGTGCTCTGACCAATGTTTTTAATTCCAAAATCACTTCCTTTTAGGTACTTTGAAATTAATTCACAGTTGTTTTAAATTTTCGGCACTTGCATTGTAGAAATTTGATATTATTAGAAAGTGTTGTTTCCACATAAAATGTTGGCTAATGCGATGGTGTACGAGTATTTCGTAGGAAGGAATCAACATTTGAACTTTGGTTTGATTATTTATATATATATATGACTCTCCCTCTTGTTCTATTTTCGTTGAGATAAGCATGCAAAGTACGTGTCACATCGCCGATACATTAGATACACTACATGCATACCACTGTAGAATCATTGTAAGAATACCCATCAATGCATTTAAAAGTAATGGCGCGGACATAAGGATTTGACGTTTCACCAAGCGGCTTAGGCCTTGTATATGAAAGCACGCTTTAAGATCTGAGATCGACCTATAGAAGGTTATCTTCTGGTGACCTTTCAGCCTACCAATTTCAGCCTACAAATTAGAGCATTGCTTTCAAGTTTTTAAAAGTTAAAGTGAATCCATTTTTGGCCTCAGACAATTAATCTTTAAGCTGGGATCCATCTGTGCGATTTTAACAGGTATAGAATGTTACATATAGATCATTATTTATGAATTAGTCTGTCAAAGGTCATGGTCACAATTATAGATCATGACATAATCATTTCCCCTCTGGCCGTCCATATTTCGGTTTATGCACCATAAGTTTCAAATTGTCCAAATTACGGCATATAATATTTCCCCATAAGCATCAGTCTGTCGTATACATAACCCATTCGTTTCTGTCAAAGGTCAAGGTCACAGTTGAAGGTAAAGACAAAATAAATTCCGCTATATAACTTCTAAATGTCTGAACAGATTATCATATAAATCAAGGATGTTCCGCATTTACACAAGGAATTCATTAATAAAAATCTGCAGTAGCATGAAAATCCTTCTCGCTGGCGGTATAATTTTGCATAGACCGCCGATTGTGACCTTGACCTTACACAGCAAATCATTGGCCAAGTACGTTTAGTTTAGTCATGGGGAAATAATAAGCTGCAGTGTATAAAAATTCTTCAAAAAGAGGAAACAAAATATGGACGGGCGTAGAGACGAGCGGACTTTTGGAAGTACAGCCGTACGGACGGACTAACGGACGGACCAATACGCGTAATTTCTATATTGCCCCATCCTTTGTAACAAAGTACTGGTATAACCCAGAAATGAGTTTTTCATTGGCTGCCGAAACTATTTACTGTAGCAAAGTGCGCTTGTGAAATCTACATGATGCCGTAGTTTATTCATTCGCTCGAAAATACCATTGCCTCTTTCATATACATGTATATAAACATCATTCTCACAAAATTTTCATTTATTTGTTGCAACATCCAGTAATTGTTTAACCACCCTAAAAGGAATTTAAAAAAAAACTTGTCTTAAGACAATGTCCGAACACTGAGATTTAAATGATCAATTTCATATTAATACATTTAACTGCGAGATGCTCATAATATACATTATATTTCTCTATCAAGTTGTAGATATAGAAGTTATCGATTGCATGACTGTACACAAAAGGAACATATTGAATTCCAGAGCTTTTCTTAAAGTTACTCTTCATAAACACAAATCACTGTTTATTTGAATTTAAGTGACACGTTTAGGGGAGCAATTATTTGAACTCAAAGAATGTCCTCAGACGTCGGAAAATCCTATACACAAGTGATCCGTCTTTCTTATATGAAGAAATCACCGATTGTGCATCAGGAACTTTTCCAACTCGTTTGCTTTGTGTATGCGTAAATTGTTTTATGCTAGCAGATACACCTTCTTGTCTGACGTCTTCGTCTTTCTTGGCATCAGTTGGGATTTCATCAATAAACGTGTAAATGTCTTTTTTATTTATGTCTGGCTCAAGCGGTATCTCTTCGCTGACCGTGTACCTGGAGCAGTCATCAGGCGGGTTGATCTCCGCGTACAGGTGACAGTATTTCTGGCTGCCATCAGGCGAGCAGCACTGGTTGTAGCCTTCTTGGAGCAGGGAGGCGATGGTTTTGTTCTCAAACTCCGCCGCTACAGTCCCCGGGTACTGCGAATGCAGCTTACTGAACCTGAAAACAAAAATAATGAAAATATTTAAAACGTACACGAGTATCCAACATGTCAAATAATATAACGCGTTAAAAATAAATCTCACATATAGCAGCATCTCTGTTTAATGCCGTAGGCACTGAAGAACCAGGACTCGTAACACGTTGTGTGGGTGAACTTGGTTCCAATGCCGGGAAGTATGGAGTCATTGCGGGTAAACGTGTAGTCCTGAAATATTTTATATTCAATTATATGTACATCGTTTCGACAACACTATATAATTAAAATGTAACTGTTTTAAAACTACTTATTTACAATAGACACTTTCAATCATATTTAATTCCTTTCTTAATGCACTAACGTGCCACTAGCATATTGTTTAAAACATTGGCACAGTTATCCGTGCAATCGTAACGGTTAAACGCTATTCAACTATTTTGATACAACTTGACAATCAGCTAAGCTAGACTTACCTCCATCATAAGCACTTCCTGACAAGGACAGGGCAGTGCATACACAAGCTGCTGCTGAATCCAGGACTTTAGTCCGTCCTTGTGCTGATCGTAGAACTGTTGACAGCGGATCTCATTCCACATTGACTCAGAAATAAGTGTTACATTATAAAGCCATCGTCCAGGGAAATCTGTAATTATAAAACCATTATTAACAATTGTTTTTTCTTGAAATCCTGAAATATCCTATTTTATCAATTGTTTTATGTTATACTGTATAATATTGTACTACATTGCACTGCATTGCATCGCAATTACATTGCTTTGAATTGTATCATGTCGTTTTGCGTTGCTTTGTACATTGTATTATTTTGCATATTGTATAGTATTATATAAGACTGTTTTGTAATGTACGGTATTGTATTGTATTGTATTATATCGTAATAGATTGTATTACATTGTATTGTATTGATTTGTATTAAACTTTACAGCACTTTAATGTACCTTACCGTATCGCACCGCACCGTACAGTATAATACCGTATCACATTACATTTGATTACCCTACAATTATTATAGTAATTTCAAGTACTATATTATATTACCTGGGTAAACATTTGAATTCTGGTTTAGAAGAGTAAAGTTACGTGTGTGTGACAAGACCGTGCCAACGTAGTCCAGACGTGTGTAACCACTAGCAACCGGTACTTCCGGTCATGGTCTGATACTGAACTGTCCTCGGTCGTAGTTGAACAAAATGTATGTGTACATGCCGTCTGACACCAGAATGACTTGCATAGAGAGATTCTGAAATATCAGCGCTCGTTGAATTTTGATTCAAATTTATTTCGATTTGCAAAGAATGAATGCGCCGTTTAAGATGCTTTGTACCTGATGCTTGACGAGCTCATATCCGGGTTCGTAGGACGAGTGAACGGTTACGTGCTTCCACGTGGCGACCAGAGCCACACTGGCATTGAATTCGGTCTGGTGTGTGTACTGACGAATGAGGTTCTGGATCTTTGCCATCTCGATCTTGTCCTTCTGGTGGTCGTCAAATACATGGATCCATAGTCCACCATCTGGTATATTTTTGCTGTCAATGTTTGTCCATAACGGAGCTATTACTATGTGCTTTTGAACAGCTGATGACCATTCACTGGCATTTTCTCCTCCATATTGATTGTAGAGAGGTTGGAAATCTAGCGATATGAAACCGTTCATGCTTGGCTGGAACAAACATGTAGAATACCCGATTATATTAATGTCCGTGACCGGCAAGGAGTTTAATGTGGCATAAAAAGTCACTTGTCTTCCAAATAGTGACTGTTTGTTATATTACTCCTTTTAAAACAAACACATTTTGATTTATTTAGCAGTTATTTGTTTTTGTACTCCTGATGGTTAGCTGCTATGCTGTTTTCCAACCGAATCGTTTGATCTTTCATATTATTTTCTTAATAATTTATAAATAGCTTACCAAAAATAAACTGTAATAAGAAACTAGAGTTATATAATATTATATAAATTATCTGCCTTGGTAATGACGACGTCATATTAGTTTGCCAAGATTATGAAGTGTATTGCGTCAAATTTAGAAACATACTCTGAACCATCTGATATATTCTCCGAAGTACGGCAATCTTCCCGAGATGTGATAGGCCTTGATAATCTCGTTGTCTATATATGTGTATTTGTCTCCAGCTGAAGTGAACTCCAGAAGAACAGGTTCTGTGGGGAATTGTAAAATATGAAGGCATTCAACAACGATTACAAATGTTCATATCAGCTGTATCAATTAAAAGAAATACGAGCATGATGCAATATAATTATTATATTAAGACGTAAGGAAGAAAAACAGTTAAACGTGTATTCAATTTGTATATATATGGACGTTTGTCGTGTTAGAATTTACTTACTATAACAACCCAGATACGGGTTTCCTTGTCGAAATGGCTCTGTACAAGCGCACTTGAATCCACCGAACGTGTTTGTACAATCTGCATTTTGACCACAGGCAGGGTGTTCGCACTCGTTGATATCTGGAATGTTAAACATATAGACTGACCAGGGATGAACATTTTATGACTTGTTACCGTCCTTTATAACCAAAGTATATATCATACAGTTATTTAATAAAGAGTATTATTTATTTAGTTGGTTGATTTTCTTGTCTTAATACGAACAACAAATATTAATGCTGCCTTTCATTAACAATGACTTTTCATATCTCAAACCTATCATGAATTACTCATGACTGTTTTATCTTATTTAATAAAGCCTACCTAAATGACTTAAAACTCGTAGTCTGTGATAACATAACTAACAAATGATTAATCAACATTTGATTTTGTTTTTGTTTAATGTGAATTGGTTATATGAGAATTTTGCATAGATGTAATTACTTACTGTTTAGAGATTGAAACTATATGCTTACTGAAATCAAAAAGCGAAGAGCTAAGAATATATCAACATTTTTTACGACATTATGTATCTACAGCAATTTGTACTACGAATTTGACAAACATTCAGTGATGAAGCTCGCAAACAATAACGCACCGTTTTTACAGCTAGACCCAGTAAAACCCTTGTTGCAAACACACACATATCCAGCGTCGATGTTCACGCATACCCTTTTCTGGTTGAAAGCATGGCGACAATACAATTCACCACCAAATGTGCACTCGTTTACATCTGTAATAAACATTGGGCAAATACATATCGTTGAGAACATTACCGTTTGTCCAGGAGCCAAATTTAAAAAAAAGGTACTAATAACGTTTCTTACCTGCCGAATACAAGCCAACAATCCGATACATGCATATCATTTTAGTTAATCGAGCTAATGGCTTAAATTATGTCACCATCTATGTACCAAGTTTCTGAATAAGCGTACAGTTAGTTAAACCGGAAGTTGGTGATCTGTACGCCGATGATCAGTTAGTTGCAAACAGCAGAAAAAGCAGTAAGTGACACACATTATTAATTTTATATTTTACCCCGAAGAGAATATAAATAAAATTATATTCTACGAACACATATAATGACATTACGTAAATATATTCTGTCGGTTATGCCTAGTATTTTAAGAGTGCTTGTTTTAGTAGACATGATCACATAATGTTGCAATATTTTAAATAAAAATAATAGGTTTGTAGCTGTATATTTCATTGTAAAGATGGTTGTTGGTATATTTTTGTAAAAACTGATAAATACATCACTTACAGGTCAAGCAATATTAATTTTATTATATCGAATATTTTTTTGCGCGGAGAAATCATACATTTTGCCCGTCCACATAACGTGACTCAACTGTACGAGTAGTTGCAAAATGTCAAAATTAGATTGTACGATTAGTTGCTCATGAAAACGATCTGAACGGTTATGTTCAAAAGTAATTATAACTTAATTTAATGTGTAGAAGTCAATTTATGTTAATTTTCTCTGTCCTTCTTTTCAGGACGATAATTTTACCTGTAAGAATGTAATACTTTTAAAACCAAAATGACAAGTTAATTGTAGTTGTTTTACTGAAACATAAAACGAAATTGTGTAAGGTATATTTATTATAGAAATGCATTTCAATTTGATCCTGGTATATTACATGTACTTCGACGACGCAGCAAGTGGATGTCAATCAAACGATGAATCCAACCCATCCGAAGAAAAGCCAAGACGAAGACACCAGAACTATATATAAGCTATATATGAACAGAAAAATGAAACAATGGGCGGTGAAAAGGGGATACCTGTTAGTGAATGAATACAAGTGTGTTTATGCTTGTGTGTGTGTTCAAATATGTGTAAATATCATATTACATTATATTAAAATAAGTGTATGTAAATACATGTATGTTTATATGTTATGGTATACATGTATACAAATCTATAATTTAAATGCACATTAAGATGAATGCATGCGATTATGTTATTTAATGCACTTGTGTAAAATAAGACATGTACACTGTTATAAAATTAAATAAAGAAGTCACGAAAAAAATAATAATTTTTTAATTAATTTATTCTTCCTTAATTATTTATGAACATACAAAATGTACATGAGTACATGATATAGCATGATTACTAAGGTACATCACATACATACATGTACAATCAACGACCAGCTGCCTGTTGAAGTCACACTGCATTACGTGACAATCTGTTTAGAGGCCACTTTTTATGATCACCACCGGTGGTTTCGTAAGACAGATTGGGCTGTGCTTTGCATGTGAAATGCGTCGCTGAATAGAAATAAGCATTGTTTCAAAGAGATATATGGTTTCAATCTAGAATAAACTCCTTTAATATTTTTGTCCGAGTATGTTTTTTTAACAACCAACTGTTTGTTGTTATAACTTCATGTAAAACCGGTGTTCATTCACATATTTGTTAATGAAACAAAATAACAAGAAAAGTAGTTCCATCTAAGCCAGACTGAAATGAGCAATTGTCTTCATTTCAGACGACCCAGAGTTATCATCCATATGTTCCATTCGGTCACCAAAAAGTCTGAAATAAAAAATGAACATTTAATTGTTGGCTTTGCTGTAAGATCTCCATGTTGGTTGTCGTGGCAAGCTTAATTGCAATAGTACTGAATAAGTAGATCTGCAATTTTATATGAGCGCGAATGAAATATAATACACGGTTAACTTGAGATTTAAACATTCTTAGGGACGTACACACATTCGGACTTACGGACAAACACGCGCGATTCCTATAAAGCAAAATACATGTATACTAATATCGATATGACATCATGAATAGACACTGTCTAATGAAATTATTATTTATTTCGTATAAATAATACATGCACATGAAAACTAAATAATATTTACGTACACCTATATAATATTAATCAAGGAAGATCGATTTTTTCTTAAATTTGTGTCGATCACTAAGCGCAACTAAGCGTACATAATTATATTTCAATCGCGCAACTAATGATTGCGTACAGTCGCAACTAGGCGTACAGTCAATAAACAGTGACTGAATAAAACTGTAGATATCTTTAATGTTACAAAGATAATCCGTTATCAAGTAATGTCTTTAGCTCACTAAGTGTTTATGGTTATTAAGCAAAACATGGTTTACAGATGTGCGCGAAATCAAAAGAATTACGTGGAAATTAATTCAATTTTGTTCGATTGTTTCAACATATTTGCAGTGATAAACTACCGATTTCTCAACGAAAACACAATTTCCACACAAATCACAAAGCATATGTGTGACAAATAGAACAATAATTATCATGAACGTTTAAATCGTGTCACATTCAGCCCTGAAGTAAAATATAATATCAAAAATTGTGTCACTTACTTCGATTTCTGCTGTTTGCAACTATCTGATCATGGCGTACAGATCTTCAACTTTCGGTTTAGCTCACTGTACGCATATAGACTGTGAGTTCTATCTAACATAAGACTTGAAATTTACCAGCACAGCGTTGTCCCCCGACACCATCCAGGTCACGGTATCCAGTCTGACACTCGCACTTAAAACTGCCGTCCGTATTGGTACAGTTAGCGTTGTAGTGACACGTCTTTCTGTTCAGACATTCGTTGATATCTGTAGAGATTGACACATTGCTTATGGGCAAATTAAGTCAATTAATATTAAACGATTCCATACTATTGTTTATAACACTTTATGCAGAAACGGTTACATAACCGAAATGGTAAATAAAGCTTAACATTTAAACATTAGACTATCGAGAAAGAAGGTTCCGGTAACGCTTCAAAACCATAGTGAGAGAATACCTGAACACAATGGAGCTTTACCACTCCACTCGCCCTCTGCATTACACGTGATCTTTGTTTCGTTATCGGTACGGTATATAGGAAACACGTATACACTGCACTGGAGTTAAACACAGTGTCGGAGAACTGCACCGAAGATAAATTCCCTTCAGGTGGATCTTGGCAATCTGAATTTAAACAATGCATATCAAATACTCGGTATCATATTTTTACCATCGAATACAACATATGTGAGAAGCGTAGAGCTTAATAAAAATGTTCAACTTCCAATTACATATGTACGATATTGTTTTGTTACGTAGCCAAAAATAACAATTAAGTAAACTTCTCATAGTTTTCATTAAGTGAGTGTTGAAATGAGTATATATCTCAACCCTGAGAGAGAATCAGCACACCTATTTTTTTGCTTCAAATGAAGCATTTCTACTCTGTGACTTGTTACACTTAATACACTGACTGGCGATTTCATGCATTCCTTTTACAATTTGTTGTTAATAATTTTAAACACTACTGGCGAAATAGCCTTACCTTTAATTTGACAATATGGAGGGGAAGGTTTCCATGCAGATGTATCTGTACACGTTGATATGGCTTCTCCATCCAAACTGTAGCCAATGTTACACGAAAATGTTATTGTTGAATTATAGGTTGTTCCATCTGTCGCGTTTACCTGACCATTTTGAATATCGGTATAATATTACTAATAAGAGAGAAAAATAAATATTGTTGGAACATGTGTACATTCAAAATACATTTAGTGAGACGCGCTCGATGTTCTTGGTACAGCCGGTACATCACGTTATTTAGAGGCAGTACATATGTAGGGAATTAAAAATGGTTGATTGTTCTGTGTGTTTGCATGGCCGTTTCAAATCGGGGGCCCCAGTTTTAGTCAGTTTTATGTTTTGTGTTTTGTTGTATGTATTGCCCTGTATTGTATAGGCAATTAGTCACTTGCCTAAAATAAAGAACAAGCGGATGATAATTTGGGTTTCTCTACTGGTGATGTCACTGGATTTCAATATTCTTATATTGAAAATACGACACATTTTATTATTATTACATTTGATAAAAGTGTACCTTTAACGGTACAGTTTGCATCTAACGCACTCCAGTTCCCGGTTTCCAGGCACTCAATGGAGTCCTTCCCAAACATTTCATATCCGGTGTCACACGTGTATTCAACATGTGAATTGTAAGTTGTGTTGTGTTCTTTACTATTGCCATTTGGTATTTTAGGAGGGTCCTTGCAATCTGTGTGAAATGGTGAACGAAATTATAAACTGCTGGGAGCTTTGTTCAGAAAATATTAACCTGTGCAAGTGATACTTTTAAAATAGACGTTTATCAATACTTTTGATTGTTTATTAGCATTGTATTAATTTAACCCAAGCACATATTTTGAACTGAAGTATTGCTTTAAAAGCGCTGAAGGTTAAGTACAGTTAGCTTTCACGATTTCGTAAACCTGGTTATGCAAGAGTTCAACAAATAATAAATATATGAATTTCACTGCAATGAATCTCGTAACTTTTGTCCGTGAGTATAATGATACACTAAGAAAGTTAAATACATAAATTATTTGGTGTTATGTGTTTTAATGTAGTTTTATTTCTTTCAAAATAGGTTTCCAACTTTCAAATAGGAGCAAATGTATTTTATATGTTTCTCACTAAAATATACTAAGCAAACAAGTGAAACTCCAGTCGCATCAGCTGGGGAGGATTCTTATTAGAAGCCCTAGATCCTTTATTTACGTCAAGTGATCAATTGCAAAACACAAAGCAGCACAACACAAAAACGCAAAACAAACACACACATGAATAAAACTGGGAGCGGTCAATGCATTTAATAGAATTGGGGGTTTAAACCGATTTACAGGCGCTCGACCCTTATCCTTGGTCCAACTTTATTCATAATACATTCAAGAATAAATAAAGATTTACCTAATAAAATCGCAATTCAAATTACACAGCAATTAAAGAAAATACAGATTCAATTAAATTACTATTTAATTACTCAGTGGTTGGATGTTAACCAGACTAGCAGCTTCCTGTGGCACAGAGTTGAAATGAAAGTAAAACACGTAGCAATTGTATCGCTTTAAGACATAGTAAGATTTAAAATCATAGTATCATAAAAAATATGCTCTTCCTACAAATGTCAGATCATCGTCATGCAATGCAGGAGGAAGCCGTAACACCTAATACTTTTGAAAAAAAAATACAAGTAAGTTAAACACTAACAAGCATTGCTTTACACACGGAGTAGTATCGCACAGCTCTATAAAAATAGTTTCTTTGAAAGTAACGCTTAAAACCACCGGCATTGCAAAAAAATTAAATGGGTCGACTAAGCGCAGAAATACAATGGCTTATAGCGTACAAAAACAGTTGGCGAATAAAGAATCTTGAATCGAGTGAGTATTTAACGTTAAAAGAAACATGCTTTGAATGAAATGGATTTTTTAATGTCAAATTAAAAAAACAAAACGGGCGGGTGGACGGTGTGGCGGCGTCAACTTTTCGTTTCCGCGCTATACCTTACATTGAGACCTCGCGTGGGATAGCATATGGGGTGGGTGGGGTCGAGGTCAAGGTAATCGTTACTAAAAATAGAAAACGGTTTCCGCTCAATAACTCGAGAACGCATCGAGATATTTCATTGAAACAACATACATGTATACCCTATATTGAGACATTATTCGGAATTGCATGTATGGTGGGCGGAGTCAAGATCGGGGTCACCGTTACTAAAAGTATATAAACAGTTTCTGCTCAAAAAATTTAGAATCCATAAAGATATTTTAACGAAACTACATACACAGATACCATATAGTGAGACCTCGCTTGGGATGGCATATGGGCTGGGTATGGTCAAGGTCAAGGTCACCGTTACTATAAATATAAAAACGGTTTCTACTCAATAACTTGAGAACGCATCGAGATATTTTAATGAAACTTCATACATATATACCTTATATCGAAGCCTTGCTTAAAATTGCATATGGGGAGGTTGTGGTCAAGGAAAGGTGACAGTTACTAAAAATAGAAAATGGTTTCCGTTTAATAACTTGAGAACGCATCAAGATATTTTAATGAAACTCCATACATAGATACCTTATATTAAGACCTCTCTTGGAATTGCTATATAGTGGGTGGGGTCGAAGTCAAGGTCACCGTTTCTAAAAAGAGAAAAACGGTTTTCGCAGTATAACTTTACAACGCATCAAGGTATTTTAATGAAAACCATACATAGATACCTTATTTTGAGACCTCGCTTGGGATTGCATATAAGGTGGATGGGGTCTAGGACTTCATTACCAAAAATAGAAAAATGATTTCCGCTCGATAACTTTAGAATGCATCAAGATATTTGAATGCAACTTCATACATAGAAACCTTGTATCTATACCAAGCTTGGAATTGCCTATGAGGTGGGTGAGATCGAGGTCAAGGTCAATGTTACTAAAAATGCAAAAATGGTTTCTGCTCAATAATTTGAGAACGCATTGCGATATTTTAATGACAATTCATACATAGATACCTTATAACGAGACCTCGCTTAGAAAGGCAAATGGCACCCATAACATTCTTTGATCATTGTGGTGACATATGCTTTTGTTCAAAACATTTGGTTTTCTTGGAATTTGTACGTTTCTTATTCGAGTATAAAATAGTAGCATCCTAATTATATTTTTTTTTTGGTTATGTATACGTTGCAAACATCTAGGTTTTAATCTATTAAATGCACACGGCATTACTATTATGTTTTACACATTTAAACTTCCCCTACTTAAGTCGATATAACGTTGCTATTACAATAGGACATACGTGTAGCGATGTGTTTGGAAAAGTGCATTGAAACGTATGAAACAAATAATTGGGCTTATCCCGAAACATTTCGACCACCCCTCTTATATGTAAATATGTAAACCAGTAAACAATCTGTAATGGGCAAAATTGCCGAATCAGTTTATAGTATCAAGTTTAGTGCAATATCGCTCGCAAAGTAGGTTATACGGTGCATTCTCTCGATTTACATACCTATACTTGTAAATAAAGCTCCATGTACACCGTCCATATACCACTTTTCCACAACCACGACCAAAACTCATGTTTATCCCTAAAATGACCACGAGGCTGAATATTTAAAAAAAAATCCGTTATACAAGCTGTTTAACCGTATATGCAAAAATAATGCGTAGTTAAGTTTAAAAAAAATTAATATCGTCAATTTCAAGACATTTCAAAAAGGAAAACCAATGGTATTAATCTTAAAAAGAACGTGCGTAGAAACAGTACTCACGCATTAGAATATCCATGCCATTCATTAATACGTGTACCATTTGATATGTTGAGAATTTTGAAACTGGACTTATTTTAAGTTGATTGATTTAAGTTTTTGTTGAGGTTAGCATTTTCTGGATAATGTTTCTAGTAGTTTGAATCGCACTATCGAAATGATGCAAACAGGTAAACACAATTATTAATCTTCTTTAAATAAGTTAGAATTTGACAATTTGGAATGATCATATAGGGCCTACAATTTCAATTTTAGAACACATACCTTGCATATCAGAAAGTTGGATTCGTTTGCAAAATACAATCCTGACAACAGTAAAATAAACACCAGTAACATGTTTGTTTGCAGCCGTTTCTACACTAAAGAAAGCATGGTAATATGAAATCGTCTTATCATTTCAATGTGTAATATAACAATTAATTGTTGTACAGAAATGAGGTCACCTGTGTAAATTATATCATTCGATTCTGCACGTTTTTATAAACTGAAGTGTTAACATTTCTTCCAATGCGTAATACGTTTGTATTTGTCGTAAATGAATATTAAATATAATATACATAATATATACGAGTTAGTCAGATCAATATTGAGCTTTTTATATATATAATACGTTTTGTATCATTCGATTTCTTGTAATTGCAATATACACATTTTTATTAATCAACTTTACAATAATACGCACAATATCAGTGAACATGCATGTCTTATAAATGTATTATTTAGCACGAGTAAATTAAACGTTAAACTGTTCCTGTATGAATTCAACAGTTTCTGTATGGAATCCAGGCATTGTGACTAGCTAAAACCAGTGCCTGTATGAAATTTCGATGCCGGTATGAGATTTAGCGCTATTGATTGGTAACTTGAACTGTATCTATATGAAATTGGAAAAATAGGTTTTACCAGAAACAAAATAACGCCATTTTGAAGTAAACAGTATTTTGTTTTTCAAATTATTAAATTGTTCTTATTATCATTCATATTAAATCTTCAAGAGGTTAGGAATTGTAGTCAATAACGTAAAGTTGATTTATAAAATACTTATAAAAATGGATTCAATACAACCATGTTAATAGTCCTCGGTTTGCTGTATTGGCATTCGCCCTACGGGCCCAGGCCAATTCAGCAGACCTCGGACAAATAACAGTGCCTGTATGAAATCACTTATTTAATAACATTATACTATAATAATAGGCGTTCTGTCAATGCGAACAGAATCAAGCCTCAGATACGTATTATTTTTTTTTGCTACTGTTATTCCTATCTTGTGCTCAGACCAGTAAATAACGTGTAAGTGTTGTTAAAGGACTTATTCCTTTTTCGGCGTAGCTGTCCAATATCACTTTTGACCTAGACTTCTTATGTAAATGTGTACCAACGAAAAGCTAGAAATTTTCCGCGATAAGTTAATTAAGCAGCGGCTACATTATTCTATTGGGCACATTTTCTTGCGCTGGAGAATTATAGGGAACGCAAATTTACAACACTGGTTTAATGTGTAGCAATAATTGTTGAATTCTTTTTGGAATTATACTTTACATGCTTGTTTGAAAAAAAAGGTTAAAATAAAGGTATAAACATATCCTTGACATACAGTTTACAGCTGAACATACTATGAATATATGTTTTTAATTGTATGTCATATACAGAATATTATATTCACTGCCAGACTGAAATAACAATTTGGTCAACCTAGCGACACGCTCAATAAATAGCAATTGTATAATGTCTAGTGAGTTCAACACTCCAGATCATTCTAAAAACAGCGCGCGTTTATGCATCAATTAGCATCCAGAGAATCATAAGCCCGAATATTTTTTTAAAGGGGAAATTTATATATATATTAACGTACGGTGCATGTTAATTTGATTGTGAATTGCAGTTGCGTTTTATTAAGACATATTTAGAATTGCACCTGTTTTATTAATAATATGATATTCAATATATTCACATCTTTCTAAAAAAAAAATGTGGTAAACAAGTCTGACTCACGGAATACGTCGAAATGTTATTGAAGTTATTTTTGCTTCATTTGTGTCGCTTGAATACATTATTTGCAATACTATTTATACACAGAACCCCTTGATACATCATATTCCTACCGAATAGAATTTTAAATCGTCATGGTCTAATAAAATGTTATGTTCGTGTTATCAAAAATGAAGTCATCATTATTACAAATGCGCTGAATGTTCCCTGAAGATTGCTTTAGGGTACACATTATGAATTATTATTTGACATCAAAATGCAAAGTTAACCAATCGCGATGGCGCAAAGCCTTTGTATAGTTAACTGGCTCCGGAGAACTTACTGCTGCTGTGCAATGTGTTTTCAAACATATATAAAGCTCTAAGATTCCCAATGGGCGTATTACTTAAATAATTTGCCATTATTCTAGTTTTATTTTTTAAAATTTAAACTTCTTTTATGCCTGTGATTTTATTCATACTGGCTGTCTCCAAAAAAAGTGCCATTGATTTGAAACGGCACTATTTGTTGGAGACAGCCAGTATGAAGAGAATTAACCTCGCCCTAGTTAAAAAATAGTACGTAAACATTTTCTCTGAACAATAACATTGTTAATGTCTAATTTATGTAGTGATAATGAAATCAACACGTAACTTCCTAAGCGTTGATTCTCTGTGTAATAGTTGTAGCATACCCTTACTGAAATATGTACTAGGGTGCTACAAGTGTTTCATACCATATGTATCAATCACATCGCAAATCTCTACAATGTAGATCCCAATAAGCAGTTCCTTGACGTCACGTGTTGTCTGACTTGCTTGACATCTGTGTCGTTTCCAAATTAAGCGCTGTTGCAAGATCAAGTGATACGATCCGAATGTGCAAGCTTACAGTGCAATAAGCAGCGTGCGTATAACTGACAATCAAATTTCAATATACTGCACGATACTTATTAAACAATAACTTGCATAGAAGTCTCCGCCAACCAGTTACTGTTCTAATATCACAGGTATTGAATACCGAATAACAAAGAAAACTCTCTGAAATATGGTATAAGTAATTAATTATGTTGGCGCAATGCTATTTTAATTTAACTCAAGGAATCAGTAAATCAACGAAAATAAATACATATATTTTATGGACTGGGTGATGTGCTACACGAATATATTCCGAAGTATATGGCAATCAAGAATGCGAACATGGTGATCGTCTTTAAATAGACTAAATTCACTAAACACTACTGCAGTATCGTCGTTAAAGAAAATGCGATGCGTGTTATCTTATCTCTAACACGTAACCTCTTAGCGAATTAGTAGAGTGAACTACGCATGACTTTGTGAACTAACATGACACGTGGTATTATGGGTCACAGACTACCACAGTCCCTATCCAGAGTTTGTTATGTTATCTGCACTGTTAACACTTACAAATAAATCCGCATTGCATGCATGTGTCAGCACCTCGTTTGAAAAGCGCAAGTACGTTAATGATTACATTGGATGCTTGTATATATCATATCATAATGCAACGTAATACTAATAATGTTACGATGACTGTAATACGAATTCCCGTGTGTAATTGGTGATATCGTTGTACGTAATCTATACAGTCATTGCACGTTTCCTCTCTTTGATTCTCTCAAAACTGCAGATCAGCCACTCCGTTTATTTTTTCCATCGTCTTTCGTGACAGTGTCATTCTCAGAACTACTACATTGTTTATGCAGTGTGCAAGAACATAATATAAATATCTTAATTAAGCGTTGATATGATAAAGCTTAAATCTTAAATATCCCAGATGATGTATGCTTAACCTCTATATTTTGATTCGTTACCCATACTGTAGTTTTATAACGTTCTTTACATCAATTTTCCATCGTTTTATTGCGCATGAACACGTTCGACATTATGACCACATCAGCGCGTACATGTATATTTCGCCTAAACATTAGCATGCAGGTAGACGGATCACAAAATGTGATAAACGGGCCACTTTGTTGTCAAAACAAACACTCGACTGTATTAGACAAGTATTTAAATACAAATTTAAATCAATATTGTTTGTATATCTAATTTAGCATATACATGTATCAAATTAATGGAACGTATAATTGCTTAGTTCCACTCTGTTTGTTAAGTTTCTTCGTAAATACACCTGGTAGAGCATTACCATTCACTAACTTTCAACATATCCAGAAACACAGAATCCATAATTTTAAGTTTACTTTTGTTTTATCAATTTATCAATTATAATTCAAATTCACCCACGATTCAAATTTGCAAAAAAAAGAATAGCAGACAACACTGGTGAATTATTGTGTATTTAATCCAACACATATTAAAATTTTAATATCCACTGAACACAGTATCACTTATACATTCGGAGCTAATGATTTGATAGTCATAATCAGCATATAATGACGTCAGCTTTACACAAATATAAACAAAGTGCTTCAGCAGGATATTAATCTTACTACAAGCACATGGTCCTTTATTTGCGCCTAGTGACAAATTCCCAGATAATTTCCGACAAAAATATTGTGTACGTGACTTAAAATTGTGTGATTTGTTTTTGTATTTTTAAGCATAATATTCTGCAAACAAAAGTTATATAACATATCAGTGACGTTGGTTGTGTCAAGTTATCATCGCACTCGAGACTGCGAGCTTCAAGCGATACGACGGTACTCACCCAAATCGATTGTTACAAGTTCTCAGAAAACCATACTAGCATAATATTCCATATGTATGTACTATGTAGTTGGGGAAATATATCACGTGAACCAAAGCTACGTCCCGCTGATGAAGTTGTATCGCACCGTTGTGAGACTCACCGGACAACCTCATCTCGTTATAATCATCATTATCATCATCATCATCATCATATAAGTCAACTACATCTATCTCTTCATTTTCTAAATCTATCTAAATGTCAGCTGGGGCATTCCGAAGTGGTCAGGTGGAGTCAAAATATTGTAAACAGTAATAGCGAATTTCTAAATTTGTATTATTTTCTCCTTTAAATGGTGAATTTTCAAAAATCGCAGTATGTCATAACCAGAAGATACAAGAACACTCGTTAACAATGATCGGGACGAAGCTTCTATAGTAACCTCTTATTGCCAACCGCCTCACATTATAAAAATAATCCAAAAATATATTGAATTGACTATCAGTCAAATTTATCATGTGGTGCACTAGTTTGCGGTTCGTGATGCACTAGTTGGCGGTTCAAAGACTTCATGCAAGTGTATAACGCAACCTTACATGAACACCTGGATATCGTTTCATCTGAGTATTTGTTTTTGTATGAGAAAGCAATTATATTGGAACACAATTTAATGTTGTGTTTCTTTTAGAATTCCTTTAGGAATGTGTTTTTTTAACTGGTTTTATTCATTAATTTTACGATTGAACTATCGTTCCCTCAGACATTTACAAAGATAATATATATGGACATTAACGACTACAAGTCCCCATAAAATTTAAAATGAATGAAACAAAAGAAAAGAAAAGAACCATATTAACATCATCTCGTCACCCTAAAGCAATAACTAAATAATATCTGCATTACAAAATATAAGCACTCGTTGATTAAGGTGATGATCTGGTCCTTTTTGGAGATCAATTGCCAATAAAACACAGTATAACATGCTCAACACAACACACAAAAATACACCGATTTAAACTGATGTCACCGCATATACACACTTCATCGACACAATAAATGCATGCATTGCTATAAGGAAAGTGTTATGTTCGACAACTGCATGGCTTCGGACGACGTACATGAATAATAAACTTACGTGTTTCGTGATGTTCATTTACATACTTAGTATATATTATGTAATCTTTGGTATTGTGTAATGAAGTAGTACATAGTTTTGATTAGTTAATAAATATACTGACCAATCAGAGCCAAAGCAAGACAAAACTCGCGCAGATTATTATATCACTTGAGCTGTCGGTAAGCTTTATTCGCACCCTCCCACGACAGAGTCGTCATTTATTTGTGTAACATTTATTTCTATATTTCCAGAATATTTGTCATTCGTTTGCTGTACTTGTGTAACGCCGATGATGCGATATGTGTATTAAGCGTATTATAAATGCTATGTTTATAGCAGTTTGTTTAAAGCTACCATACATATATACCGTTCATATAGTCTTTACAGTTTATGTTCATTTGTAATTTATAAAGTACATACAAGATATCTTTGAAAATTAATTAAATAAAATGTTTCATGCTTTTCGTACGTCTTATTGTTGTCTCTGGAGTTTCGACGTGATGTGTATTGTTTTCAAATTAGTTATAACTGCATGTGTGTTGATTCTTTGAATTGAAGTTGTGTTAGGGTATTTTGAAATGTCATCATACTGAAGGCACCTTTTACATTGATCTAAAGTCATGTGTACTCATACGACCTCCTCGTATTAATAAAAAAAAAAATATTAATATATAAATATAAAATATAATATAAAAATGCCCACTGAGGCTGCGTGTCCCGCTGGCAGTTTTACCCGAATCCTTTTATTATCAATGATTCATGTACGGAGTGCTCTTGGAAATATGCGCACTTCTTTTGATTGACGGTAAGGAACACGCAGACACATTTTACAGCCATAACAATCAAAAGTAATGCACCGCTGATTGCAGTTATAGTTTAATACATAGGAAGAAGCTGCTCTGTTTGATGTGAATAGCAGTGCTGTGAATGCATGTACCTGTCACAAAACGGTTTGCATGAGTATGTGTCCATTTATTTGCATGTATTCGACGTACCTTTCAAAATGTGTGATTGTATTTATTCATCTAATTGAATAGGAGATAAACATTAAAAAATATGTTTGTTTGAATGTTATAAAAGAAAACACAATTATGGTTTATTGTCACTAGGATGTAAAAAAGTGCTGTCCTGAATAAGTATGCAATAAATGTATAACCATTTCTAACGTGTAGACCGTTGATCGTGTTCGTCGTCATTTTAGAAAGGTGTTTATAATTTGTGATCTATTTCAGTCTTGTTATCATTTATTGTGTGATTTTATTGGCCTGACACTCATGAATATTCGGTGTATTTTCGTTTATCTATTTTAAGCTACTAACCCAGATAGGAGACTCAGAGATAACATTATTTTACGTAAAAGTTGAATCTGAAGTGCAGTGGTTAGTACGCAAAGTTCGCAATCGTGATGTTTTGGGTTCCAATCCTAAATCAGGCACATTTAATTTATTTAAGATAAAATGAATAAACTTATACAAAAATGAGAAAAAAAAATATCATAAGAATAAGTGTTGTTGAAGTAAAAGAAAAATGATACAAAAGAAAGATTTTTACAGGATTTGAAACACAGTCATTGTGATTCAAAGTCAAACATACTATCCACAGCGCTATTCTTCCGGATACTTGTTGATGGGTGCTATGCTTTAGACGCTAGATACATGTTAAACCAATATAAATACAAAAAGACGAGCGCTACCGGAGATTAATGACTGCCTGATCAATAAAATCGTACAATACAAGTATTTCCCTTTATTGTTTGAATACAGATCCAAACATCTACGCGATGGCAATTAAACTATAGCTTCTTAGTGTAATTAATTTTCATATTCGAAACAACAAAGTATTTTCGAAAAAAAAAGTATGCTGATTTAAATCAATTTCTGTTCACAATGGATTAGCAGCCAGAGGTCCTTTATGTATGGCAAGTGACCAATTGCCAAAAACAATACATTGGACATCATAAAAACACATAACAAACACAAAACTCAAATGAATAACACTGGGGTCACCGCCTTGGAACGGTCAATGCAAAGCATTGGGGGTTTAAACTGGTTTATGTGCGCACGACCCTCACACTTGTAAGAATTGTAGTGCATTATACGTTTCGCACATACAATATGGTAAAACGAAATAAACAAGTAAACGTTTGATCCTACAGTTTGTATATAGAGAATACTAGTTTAGTTTTAAATATAGAAAATATTAAGGCTTAAAATACCGCAAGCGCGAGCCTTGGCAAGCGCTTCCAATGTTCGAGCCGAGCAATATAAACTTTTCTATATTCAAAACAAATCCTATGATAACAGTTATCCCATCATTTTCAGCTCGACTATTCGAAGAATAGGTGAGCTATCCTACTACCCCCGGCGTCGGCGTCTGAATTGGTTAAAGTGTTTATTCAAATGACTTGTAACTTCAAAACTACATGAGTTATTCACTTGAAACTTGAAATATACCTTTGCCATCAACTCCAGTATCAGGGGCAACATTCCCCATAACTGTTTTATACTTTGACACAGTAATGCACCCTTTTCACATATATTTTCTGGTTAAAGTTTATATTCAAAAGTTTTGTAACTTCAAAACTACATAAGTTATTCACTTAAAACTTGGAACTAACCTTTTTCACTAACTCCAGTATCAGGGGCAACATTTCCCATAACTCTTTTTTTGTATTTTGACAGAGTTATGCCCCTTTTTCACATAGATTTTCTGGTTAAAGTTTATATTCAAAAGTGTTTTTTTACTTCAATACTACATATGCTTTTCACTTAAAACTTGGAACTAACTTTTGTCTTCAATAGAGAGAGTTTGGCCCCCTTTCACTTAGATATTCTGTTTAAAGTTTATAATCAAATATTTGGTTACTCAAAGCAACATAAGTTATTCACCTGAAACGTGGACCTTACTTTTGTTGGAGCAACATTACCCATTACTCTGTTTTTATTTTGACAGAATTATGCACACGTTGTACATAGATTGTGTGGTTAAAGTATAAACTATACAAGGCTTCACTTTAAAGTTTTGTATTTTAAGAAATGTATGCCCCTTTCACTTTTCGAAATATGTACCAGCTGAAAAACTTCGAATAGTCGAGCGCGCTGTCATCTGACAGCTCTTGTTTCTTCCAAACTATATAAAAGCAAATGTTGAACAAACCGTGGAATTCATAAACTAGTAGTACTGCTATTTTACTATTGTTGAATACAAAATGTACGAATTGTAATAAAAAAGTATCTAAAAAAATTAGCAATAAAGAATCCCAAATAATAGAAGTACAATACAAAAATTTGTGTGTTGTTACTACAAAATATGAACGAATAATAAGTTTATTCCACGGGTTGTTATTTCGTCAATGACAGCGTGAAGATGGAATAAACATTGATTTGTAAAAAGTATATCATGTAATTAGGGTGTTTTAAATAGTTGATATGAATAAGTTTTGAACGTACATTTAGACGATGTTATTTGTGTTAATATTACAAAAACATCATAACTCGTACTTGTTTTGGAAAATAGTCGATTTTAAACAAAAAATATTAACTGCCTGTGCGATTTGTTTTATAACTGTAAATAAATTAATCTTATTATGTCTGTATTTTAACACTGGGAACGTTAAATACGTCCTATATGGCTTGAGATTTCTACATGTTGTTCCTATCGACAACATAATGCACTTTCCTCTGTCTGCAATAATTATCTGGCCCAAATAACATTATTTATTTGATAATGTCCACGAAGAAGCATACGAATGTTACTCATTGCAAATGTATCCGAAAAAAAATTACTTTGCATACCGGCGTCCTATGGCATCTTTTAAATACTGTAAATTTATTTTGTAAGAACAAATTTAGCCTGCAATGGTTGCACTCTGGTTAAATAATGCGAATATCGTACACATGCTATATATGCTTATTTAAAATCGTTTACGAAAACGAACACAATCACGTTCGCAAGTACACATACACATACCTACACTGAAGCAAAGTTACTTTTATTAAGGAAAATGAGGAGAAAAATAACTAAAAGCAACCAATGCGAAAGAAAAGAGGAAACGGACAATTGACTGATTAAGTGCTTTATGTATTTTCCGACTTAGATGTACGTTTACTGACATACGCTTGATTGGTATATTATACATACAATATATCCATATTATATATTTACCATATATGAAACATGTCAGGTAAATTCACATACTTCATTTAAATAAATACATGCACATGTACAAATATATTATGTTTATGATTTAAAGTACAAATAAAATATTTTCTGTCAAAGTAACACAAACAAAACACGCACACTAAATAATATGTTCAACGAGCACTTAATGTTCAATGTCACATGATCTCTAATGAGATAAATAGCATTTCCTTTATCTGAACCAAAACATCTTCTTCAGATTTCTGTAAATGCTATTAAACAGTGAGTCCTAATTATAACTATCGTCATTCGAGTCAGGTTTTCCGTGGTCAACATCATTTTGTACATTTCGCACGATCCGATTTCGCGGACTAACCGTTAACTTCTCCACATCAACAGATACGTCTTCAAGCATTGGACTGTCTTTCCTTTCATCGAGCGGTATCTCATCGCTGACCGTGTATCTGGAGCAGTCATCAGGAGGGTGATCTCCGCGTACAGGTGACAGTATGTCTGGCTGCCATCAGGAGAACAACACTGGTAGTAGCCTTCCTGAAGTAGCGAGGCAATGGTGGAGTTCTCAAACTCCGCTGCTACTGCACCCGGATACTGAGACTGCAGCTTGCTGAACCTGAAAACAGCGGTTTATCAATGTAACAATTGACAGATTTGCATAGTAACAACGGAAACAATTTACAATAAATTGCATACGTTGGAGAGTTAACCAAATTAAATAATAAACACTTATACAAACGTCTGTCGATCGGATTTTTAAATACATGAGCATAACATACATAGAATAAACGTCGGCATAATATAACACAGCCTATATCAATTGAAACATTATTTTATATATCGTGCGATAAGAAAGCGATAAGAAAATATAACACTAGGTTAGTGTTAAATAAAGATACATTTATTTCGCGGGGCCACGGAAATTGGCGAGTGGTTCACGTTATCGTGCCGAGCAAACAAACTTATCTTTATTCAACACTTGTCTAGTATTCTGTTAATCTCATCTTTTTATTCCTTTATTTTTGTGATAAACACAAAACACATCTAAATATTACAAAAAACATAAAATGTCCGCGTGATAATAGGATACAATATCATAATTAAACCATACTGAAAAAACTCACATGTTGCAGCATCTCTGCTTAATACCGTAGGCGCTGAAGAACCAGGACTCGGAGCACGTCATGTGGGTGAACTTGGTTCCAATCCCGGGAAGTATCTCATTTTTCTGAGTAAATGTGTAATCCTTAAACAGAATACAAATAGTACACTTAAATGGTAAATGTTTGTCTATGGGTAAACGCGCGGAAATGCATGTCTGCAATCAAAAGACAGCTGGAGTCAGCATTCAATGCACATCTTATTTTAGTACATTATATATAATATACTATTGCATATCATACCTCCAACATGAGCACCTCTTGGCACGGACATGGCAATGCATAGACAAGCTGCTCCTTTATCCAGGACTTTAATGTACTGTTATTTTCCCTAACAAACTTCAAACATCTGGTCTCGTTCAACATCGATGCCGTAATATATGTAACGTTATATAGCCATCTGCCAGAAAACTCTACGAAAGAGAAAACTCGAAAAAATATCACAAATTAATATTTTATACATAACTAATGCCAATAATTGTAGACTATATTTATTTCATTTACTCTAGTCACTTATATTTTCCATTAACTCTTGGATAGCATTAAGACAACGCATGCGTTTATACTTGGATGCACGTTGTTAACGTATTTCAACAGACACGATTTTTTTACAAATAAACTAAAAACAATTTTTAGATAATGAGTAATCGAGAGTTAAGTATTTGCCGCAATTTGTATATAGCTATTTGACTCGTATGTTCCAGCACTGGCGTTTTAGCCAATTGTAAACTATAAGAATCTTGAAAAAGATGCAATTATGTACATTGGTGCATATTGTAATTTATATTGTATTACAATATACAATTATTCAGCTAATGTCTTAAAAACTAAAACTTGGCCAAATGATGTTGGATCATATTGATATGATCGAATGCATTAGCAAACCGACAAAGGCATTATCCGTTGTCACCCATATTTTATGTTCTAAGCATTATTGTACAGCATTTATCCATTCCGGCACCGGTCTCACATTTTTAGGAAAGCGGTGTATACTATAATTATTGGAATGTATCTACACTGCTTTAATTGATAATGTTTTGTTGCCAAAACAACTGTACATTTATAACTTTATTTATTATGTGTACACCCATGAACTGTATGCTTAGTGCATATTTGAATAACCAACGTTATATTTTGTTGTCATAAACACTGTACATTTATAACTAGCTATTTGTATACATACTCAAGAACTGTATGTTTAATGCATATTTGAATAACCAACGATATGATAATAAACATTAGCAAATAAATAACAGCATGAAAATGAAGCATTAACCTGGATGGACGTTCGATTCCTTGTTTAGATCTGTAAAGTTGTTTCTTGTAGACAGAATAGTTCCCGTATAGTCCAGATGCGTGTAACCACTAGCAACCGGTACTTCCGGTAATGGTCTGATACTGAACTGTTCCCGGTCGTAGTTGAACATTATGTACGTGTACATGCCGTCTGTAACTACAATAACCTGCATCGAAAGGTTCTGCAAACACAAAATACATGTTATTTACATTACTATAAGTATGTTCAGACAATAATTTAAAAGGACAATGTCAACGAATATGGCCTTAAGGAGGTAATTTCTTTAAACAACATCTAACATAAAGATATAAAAAAGGCATGTCATAACGTTTAAACTAATTTTGACATCAGAATTGTGAGTATTTTGTACACCCACGTTTCCTAAGAAAGTAGAACAGTGCCGTTGATTAAAACGCTGGATACTGTCATTTCTCCGTAAGGCTCCAAAGTCATGAGTACGATTCCAGCTTAAGGTGTTAATTTGTACAAACATATTTGCTGATTTGTTTTATCAAACATCTCATTATGTAATATATGTTTATAATGTATTTAATGTATGTGTCTTAGTATATAATCTAATATCTTTTAAAGCGCAGTAGGGAAACTATTTTTTGTGGACATAGTCCCTTTAATGTGCATTGAAATAAACATTGCAAACAGTTTGAATCGAGATTTATTTAACATGACTTCTTTAGACTGCATGCAATTAATGTACTATTTGTTCTATTCCAAACATTTCTGTGCTTGAATGGAGCAAAGATGTACAACTTTTTATGATTGAATGATTACAATAACTCGTGCCGACGTTTCTAGAATGGTGCCATTATCGGTTTTCACGTTTTGACGTATACACGTTATATCTTACTATATTATACACCCTATGCTTAATGCTAAAGGTGATTTATTCCAGTGTATATTTTTAAGAACCTGGTGCTTGACGAGTTCATATCCAGGTTCGTAGGGCGAGATGAACAGTCACGTGCTTCCACGTGGCGACAAGAGCCACACTGACGTTCAACTCTGTCTGGTTCGTGTACTGGTGAATGAGGTCCTGTATCTTTGCAACGTCAGCCTTGTCTTTATCAGTAAACACGTGGATCCACAGTCCACCGTCTGATATGTTTCTGCTGTCAATGTTTGTCCATAACGGAGCTATTACGATGTGCTTTTGAATAGCAGCTGTCCATTCGCTGGCATTTTCGCCTCCATATTGACTGTACATTGGTTGGAAGTCTAGCGATAGGAATCCGTTCATGCTTGGCTGAAAAATAAACCGTTATCATAACGTTACATAAATAAAGTGAAATATAATACAGATCATTCAGAATGTACTTGTGTACCATATATAGTATCGGCAACTCAAAATTCCATTGTATTCATTTAGATGCAGTAATATATCATATACATATACAAAAATAAGAACAATGAAACACATGCACAAACAAATATAACAATAACGAAATAAAGACGTACAGACTAGCAGTGAATGCAGACAAGTTGCTGACGAATTAAAATTTCGTTGACGTAATCCAAAAAAATAAGCTGTTTAAGTATGTAAAACAATTTAGAATACATCAAATAAAAGCGATGTACAGATTTGTTTCCGTTTGTTGAACATTTAATGTAAGAAAACAGAAACATTGCAAAACCATAATGAAATGTATACACTACCCTGAATAATGTGTAGTACATTCCAAAGTATGGGAACCTGTTTGGTATTTGAAATGTATCTAGGATTTCGGCTCTGAAAAAGTATAAAAGCCGAATCCTGAGAGTACACTTCATTTCTGAGTAATTGCATTTATAGTCTGTCAATAAACAACTGCAGATTCCAGTTGACACACCAGACAACATGCATTAACACATACATGATCTCATACGCAGCTTATGTATAAAGGATACTTCCATAATCGGCAAACGTTCATCAAAGAAAACATATAGTCCACAACACATCATAACTAAACCCGACATAAGGAACTGTGGATGTTAAGTTCACGCTTAATTAAATGTAAACTTGTTATATATTTAACCATTGGTTGAAAACTTAACAAAATACTCACGGAAACACCCAAGAAATGCATTTCCCTGGGGGAAGTTAGACGGACATGAGCAGTTGCAACGTCCCAGAAGGTTAGTGCAATGAGCATTTTCGCCGCATGGATGTTGTGGCCATAGACATTCATCAATATCTGTAAAATGCATACTTGTTTAAAGGGATTTTTTAACAGATTGGCAAATATAGCATTTTTGTCGCATTCGAATGAGTACGATTCCAACAATATATGCTGTTTCAATTTAGTCAAAACAAGACACCTGGGGGATGGATTCATTCTTACACAAACGTGTAAGGTTCGAGCGAGCAAAGTTGATCGCGCAACTTGATGTTCTTTATACGCTTGTGTGCAATGTGTGAGTTTGCAAGTCTAACGTCAACTTTTGCAGTTAAAAACTTAATTACATTTTAACAAATATTTCTGAGCATCTGTGAATGAGTCCTTATAACAACGAATCAATCCAATGGTTACAAATGTGGTGTAAATGTGTAAATACTAAGCTAAACACAAAAACATACCGTACGATGCAAATGGTAATTTTCAGTAATATGCATATGGCTGTATTGATTTAACTTATTTCTGATAAATATAATATGTTCCTATGTCTGATTTGATTGTTTACAAAAAAACACATACAATTATTGAACACGATCACAATGGTCCAATGTCAAATACGTTTACCAGTTTCATATCTCTTGCCTGTCCACCCCTTGTTGCAGATACAGATGTAGCCTCCCTGCAGGTTCACACAGGTACGGGTTCTGTTCAGCCAGAAACTGCACTGAGTGTTAGGAGGGTCCTCGCATTCGTTGTGGTCTGTGATAAATTAGTTAGGTAAACAATGTGTCAGAAAAACGGATACTGAAGTAAAACGTCAGAGATGTTTTTATACGGAAATAATATGAAAAATATACTGTCAAACACTATAAAAGAAAAGCGACTGTGACATGAATTCCAGCTATTAGTGTGACAGGGAAAATAATATTATTGGGAAATTTTCAAAAAGCAATTCAAGAGGTCACAAGGCTTATCATTTAAGCTAGATATTTACTGACCACTAATATGCATGTTGTATGTTAGTGCACATATGTATAAAACAAAAGTGAACTACTGTACAATGAAAAACACTAATTTAAATGACAGGCACGAAGAATGATATGATTACACAGAAATACTTTCGATTTACCTTTATTTATTGTGTGCTTTTATAAAATTATTACACAAATGCACAAATAATGGTGCTATGTGTTTGTTACGTGTTTTTATATTGTGCTGTGATGTTTTTTTGGCAATCGGTCAGATTTCCTCATTAAAGGACATTGTGCTGCTATTAAAAGTTGTCTCCTGTTAACGAGCTAGAGTTTCACTTTGTTTACATTTATATTTAATTGTCAGTGTTACAATACTCGAGGTTTACATTTTGGTGGCAAACCATGTGTGACAAACTGTTGCGTTATTTAACTTAAAACCCCAATGATTTGCGTGACCGTTCCAAGGCGGTGACCCTAGTTTTACTCATGTATTTATTGTTGGTGCGTTGTGCGGGTTGTCCTGTATTGTACAGGCCATTGGTCACTTGCCTCAACTAAAAGACCAGAGGATGTTAATAAGAGTTTTCTCCTGGTGATGAGTGTCATTTTTCTTATATTTAATCTTAATGACAAGTACACCTTTACGCACCTTCACATCTTCGACCTTTGTTACCGTCTAGGTCATCATAGCCCTCGATACACTTGCACGTGTAGCTTCCCGCGGTGTTCGTGCAGTTGGAATAGTAGTGGCACTCGTTATCTTGTCGGCGCCGACACTCGTTGATATCTGTTTATAATTTGGGAAATTAAGGTGTATTGTATAAAATAGTTCTAGTTTTCACAAAAGCACTTTCATCAAAGACAATCCATGTTAATACAGCTCTCTATATGTGTATGTTAATATTTTTAAACAAACCGAACATTGACTTATATTTCCAACATTAAGAGTAAATTTAGTACGATCAACTCTTTTTTATGAATACTATCCAATAATAAAATTATTTTATTTCTGATTTTTGAATGTTTCAAGATACGTTGCAACCACGTCTTAAACGCCTAACAGTATATTTAGAAATACCATAAAATCCAGCGAACTTATAAGTTTGTCATTGAATAAAGCTAAATGTCCACACTATGATACGCGTGGTTTATGAATTTGTGACAAGTAACAACAACGCAGAATATATTTTAATATAATTATTACTATTAAGGGCTATACCGCAATCCAAACAATTATTATACTATACTCCATTGTGGTTTATACAGTTGTACTTGCCAGAGCATGTCGGTGGTTCAGTATCCCACAGACCACTGCTGTTACAGGTCAGACTGGTCACGTTATCAGTGTGGTAGCCGATGTCACACGAATAGTTGGCTGAGCTCTCAAAGACCGTAGGCCCTCGTGTGACTTTCCCGTTGACAATTTCAGGAGGTCTACCACAGTCTAAGTTACGAAAAGGAAGTAAATTTTGGGAGCGTCATGTGATCTTAACATCAGCCGAACATGGACAAAACAACATAAACTAAACACATTGAGTGATTGTAAAATAGCCATTCAAATCTGGTTATCGTGTAGAATTCAAGGCGAGTTTACGAAAATAACAATGCATATAATTGAGAAAAATCGTCATATACATAAAGTTCAATATGTTAAAATGTGTACAAATGTCTGAAATGAATGAACTTGCAGTCCGTACAATATGTCCATGTTACATTAGGTATTTGAAAACAGTGAAAACATGAATATTTCTGAACAAAATAAATGTTCATTCCAATTATTATTTTTCAAATATCATTGGGATTTCAAAGATGTTCGTTTCTGTAATTTTATGGTATCACCCTGTGACTGGTATGAAATGTCCAAAAACATTGATACCTTTTCTTTCGCAACCATGTGACGCGTTCCATTGGCCGTCATCATTACATTGTATGTGTTCGGACGTTAAATTGTTATTTCGAAGACCCTGTAGTCTGTACCCGCCTATGCACTGCACCTCGGCAGTAGACCGATAAGTTGTGCCGTTCAGAAACGTTGCATTGGCATATCTTGGGTTTGTTTCATTTCCACAATCTTAAAACACACAGGCCTAGGAATGTAGCTTAACGAAACATCAGAGACCCATTTGTTGAATAATTAATGTTGGCTTAAACGCATTGGTATACAAAACATACGATTACAATAACGATTACAGCAAGTAGAATCGTGTGATGAAACTTTAATGGTACATTTATAGTTATGACACTCGTATTAAATATTCAATTACTTGACCCATAACATGATGTCGGGTATTACAATAACTGCCCCAATATATTAATATTGATATTCCTTGAAGCCCACTAAAATATCAATACACTTCATATCAAATATTGATCAAATCAGACTTAGGGGAAGTTTTATTCCCAAGACATAAGGATAACTGACACTTGCGTCTATGAAATGTCTTTGTTAAGTAGGTATTAATATAATATCACAGTTAAACCAAAGTATAATGCGTTTAAAGAATAACATTAACGTAATAAACGTATTTCACAAACATACATGGTAAAAGTACCCATTTTAAGCGTATTTCAAAGTGGTGTACCTTTCAATTCACAGCCCAAGGAATGTTGCCAGGATCCATTGAACAGACACTGGATTTGCTCTTGCACCTCGTGATTGTTGTGGCTTTTATAGAGTCGATATCCGGTAAGGCATGCAACAGTGGCATTGTCATCGTATAAAGATTTATTCGGAGGTTGTATTAATACATTGGCATTTATAACGGTCACATTTAATCCACAGTCTGTAATGTAAAATAAAAATATAGTTATTGAAAGGTGTAATACATATATGTTTTAATGGCCAATATTCATCAAAAGAAGAAACAACTAAACTACATTATATTTTAATGTTCACAATATCCGGCATGTAAATAAGCTTAAGCTATTGCTATTAACCACTAATAATGTAAATTTATTTTCATAAATAAATTATTAAAATGTTCGATTTAAGATGGCATACTAGTTCAAAAAAACCGCACAATTAGCTAAGTAATAACTATCGGAATAATGCTCTATTATATACATTGCAAGAGAGGTGGGTTTAATAGGACGAGAAGACGGCCGTATTTGAAGCATTGTTTGTGTTTCCTATAGTATAACTAGGATGTTCCATTTGTCTATAAGATTTAATTATATTTATGCGATTTTAGCTTTTATATGTACACACATCGTTTGAAATACATAGAGGATATGTGTTTATTTTCGGTGTGATAACGCGTTCTAATGAGTATTTTTTACATTTGATTTTTTGAAGGGATTTTTTACACGATGTTTTCAGGTTTATGTCAGTACTATTTTCTCTATAATGTGTAGTAATCGATGTAAGTAATACACATTCCTGCGCCATGTTGGATTACAATGAAATGTGCCGTATATTAGTTAAGCAATTTAAACAGCAAATTGTTTGACTCTAGGCATTATCATGGCAGCGTGTTTACAGTACAACAGTCTACTATGCTGTACAGTATATTTATCGGCAACGCAGAATCCGGGTTTCTTAATTTAGTTAAGTTTAAATACATGCTATTGGATGTTGAATAATGTCCAGCTTTTAAATCAATAAGTTAACACTAACTGATAGGTTTAAATATATTTTTGATAAAAGTACGCATTGAAAGTGAAAGTGCGTTCGGTTCTCCGACATTCGCATTTGCTAACAATAGCGTGAGCATACGTGTTATGACGTAAACGATAGTTAACACAATCACGACATTCAAACGCACTATGTGTTTTCGAAAGCAATTCAAGATGATTAAAGCCGTAGATGCGCGTTAACATTTATAACAACAAAAAGATGTAGTGTGAAAGAGTGTTCTGAAATGGATAACGTATACGTATACAGGGTTTTCTATATTAATTATTCGGATTTAACGACACAAATGGGTTAAACGTTGGTCGAGAATTCGAAGAATACAAGATGGCGGAGAATAGAAGACTGAACACTTCTTACAATAGCACAATGAATACTTATATACTTAAGCGTGATTACTTGATATACGGACTTAATACTCACAAACTAATATATAAATATGTGCGTAATGAACACCAGGTACGTTGGATTCTTATTGGATTTTGAAGAACTGGCAATACAGCAATTATGTAATTAAAGGGAAACTACTGTTCATAGCAACTGTAACCAATAAGTGTCACTGCAAGTGTAGTATGCGGGAATTAATAAAGTGCAAAAGATACAATAATACTTTGAATGCTAAAATTAAGTTTGGACCAAGGTTTCTAGCTCCAATGTCTCGTGGGTAAAACTTGTACCCGCAAAACATTGTCTGTTCTAATCTCCTTGGCTCAATACGACTGAGGAAAATCCAAGAGAAAATAAAAGGAAAGACAGTTCAATATATCGGATAGGAATCTTAACATTTGCTGTTACTAATCTGTACTACTTTTCTTTTTCGTAATTCTGTATGATAAATGGTGACAACACCTACAATTAAATATTGTCCAAATCAAATAAACTTTAAAAAAGTGGTATCTCACTGTGAGTGATATAGGGACATATCCCACTGTTATTTTTCTATATTTCACTACTTAGCATTAAATAAAATATCGTAGTAAACGATCCTCTTCGTTCACACCCTATCGCTTGAGACCATATCCCGGTATGCAGGCACTGTATTTCCTCCGAGACGTTGTCGTTGTTTTGGCTTCCCTTTATACGGTAACCCTCCTGACACGTGATCGTTGCCACGGCTTCATACAGAGTACCGTGGGTGTAGTTAACATCGGCATTGGCTACGTGTTCCTTGTCTAAACAATCTGCAATTGTGCATGTATTATATTTGAATTTTTCACCACCTCATCGACATCTGCTAGATAGTAGCACATTGCGATTCCTGTCCATATGTATATTTTTAAGGAACAAAAAGGTATTACATTAAAATATATGGTTGACGTGCGAGGTTTTTAATAGATTGTGTTCCCTAAACCTTGGGATGTGTGTGAAGTGAAGAACAATAATGTTATTTTTCTTTCTCATTGACATTTGCGATATAGCAGCACATTGTGATAACTGTCCATAATTATATTGATTCAGGAACAAAAAAAAAGCAACATTTATATATATAGTTGACGTGCGAGGTTTTTAATATATTTTGTTCCCATAACCTTGTGATGTGTGTAAAATGAAGAATATACATGTGGTATAACATATTTGTATGCTGTTGATGTCGCTCAAGGTTCATGGCCAGTTATATAATGCAAGCTATTTAGACTTTAAAAATACCTTTTTTTACACATCCATTTGGAAGTTGCCATCTGCCCGTAGACTGACACTTCACAGTTTCATCGACGTGGTCGCTGCCGTTTATTCTATAGCCCAGGGAGCACGTTACGTAGGCAATGTCTAGGTACAGGTCTCCCTTATAGGTCACGTTACCGTGGTACAGATTGACATCCATCGGACATACTTACAAAGAAATATAAACATAACGAAGACAAGAAATTAGGGTTGGACACATTTAGTTTAGGACATAGTATAATACTAATACTTATACTAATATTTATACCATCATGCTTAATATAAGGACTATATAACAATAACAACAACAACAACAACACACTACTACTAATAATACTAAGCATCATCATCATAATAGCAATAATAATATTATTATTAATAATAATCATAATAATGAGCAGTATATACCTTTCTTGACGCATCCTTTTGGACTTGACCAAATACCATCCGACAGGCACTGTATCTCTTCATTGGTGACGTTGTTAAGACTGCCGTTTATTCGATATCCTTCATCGCACTGTACAATTACCACGGACACGTACCTTGTCTCGTTTGTCCAGAGTACAGAAGAGTTATCGTATGATTCCTTTTTACCGCAGTCTGCAATAAATAGAGGGTGTAGTTTGGTCGTTTAGATACAACACAGTAACATACATTGGTCTTAATCTTAACATTTAAATGTATTTGATGCAATCAAATAAACTATTTTTTTTGTTTTTTACGGTTAAATAGAATGCTGATTTGCGTTAGGTGCAAACTGCAATACATTACACGAAAGACTTATACACAGAGCATTTTAAGTTTCTGAGTGTAAGAAAGACCGTCATATACGAAGTAATATGGAACAATACTTTGCATTTTATACATATCCTCTCACAATCGGAATATTGTGACCAGTTGCCGGAGGCTTTGCACTTGATGATCTCAGCAACTATATAATTACTTTTCAGACCAATTACTCTATATCCCTCATCGCATTTCACTGTTGCTATGGACTCGTACACGGTTCCGTTCCAGAAACTTACATTCGCGTGTTCGGGATAGACTTTATCCAAACAATCTAAAATACAAACAATATATATCTAGATTACTAAATACTGTTAAGTGTCACTATATTGAGACATATACTGTCTACTGAACTCAGAATTTTACCAGAGAACAATATTTGTAATTCTTTTGTACCGAAATAACATTGTATTTTGTTGCAAACTAGTTACCCGTAGGCTAATTATCAAAGATAAATTAGTTGTCCACTAAACTTAAATAATAGACGTTTAAAATAGTAATGGGAATTTATACGAATAAAAATGCATCGAGACCTTTAATAGTGCAGTTGACATCAAGCGGACTCCAGCTGCTGTTTGCAAGACAGCGTCTAATGTCGGTACCGTACAGTGTGTACCCTGTGTCACACGAATATCGAACCGTCGATAGGTACGTTGTGGTGCCGTTCATAAGGGTGAAGTTACTATGCGCGATGCTCTCCGGATTACCGCAATCTGTCAAAAGAATAACGAATAAATATTCATACAATAATTTGATATATAATATAAAAAGAACTGTGATGTTAATGGTAAGCTGACGCAGAATAAAGTGGTCGGCCAATCCATTAAATCTGCTGATGTAGAGCTTAGTATTAAAAAGAAAGCTCCAGGTTAGCTTTCTATTGGTTGTGTTGGTCATTAAAACGTGTTTATAAATAGTATAATATAATGAGGCTTAGAGAGGGACTGTCTGATTTGTATCGATTTATTTTCGGTCTCTTCGCCCATTCAAAACCGTTTAACATAACATAAACAAACGTCAACGTCGACAAAAATATTGTATTTATAAAAAAAAACTGTATAAAGGTATTTTCTGTCGAAACAGACCCGTTTATCCTACATCAGCGGCTACCTTCGGATTTGAATTAAACGATTTGAACTGTGATCTGACTATATACATCTATGTAATAATTTGCTGCGCAGCACAAAATTATGTTAGTTTTAATGTTCTTTCTAAATACGCATTCTTGGACATAATTTATTCTCAACATTTATTGTAATATTACTTTAAAAATATACTGACATCATTTAAATAAATGGATGAGTGAAAGTTATTATTTTAGTACAAAATCGTATTGTCCCGCTTTAACATACTGTTAATAACGCATGTCGGTTGTCTGTCGCTCCATGTCCTGTTAGCGTGACAAATTCGGGTAATGTTGCCGGACAAAGTGTATCCAACATCGCACGTGTGCATGGTTACGGACAAGTACGTTGTTCCGTTTGAAGTGTCCACCTTTCCGTTTGCCGGGTGTGTCAAGTTCCCACAATCTAAGAATAATGTAAAACGCTTACAGACTGTAAAATATCAAACAGTTGGCTGGTGCAAATACATTTGTGTTCATTTCAAGGTACCTTAATTTTCCATTTATAAGAACGAAACAGTCCTCAAATACCTCAAGAAGGATTTTGCTATTGTCATCACGTGTTTAGAATTCTGAAAGATCGCCTTGTATTCACTAAAGTATTAAGCAGAAAAACATTTTCTTCATTAAGTTACCCTACAGAAGTATAACCCATTAGCATTTAACTTGTTCAACTCTTTTGGCAAGTGTTCGTCGTCTTGAGATACAACCCTGTCACCTATTGGTCGTTCAATAAATTTTTCAGTACAGAAACAACTGTTGAGGTCCATAATTCCATAATAATAATTTGATGAAACTTTCTTTGAGATTATTAGCTAGTAGTCGATTTGGCAATGCGAATAACTTAAGATGAAATTTCGATATGACAGCATAGAAAGTTGCCTATGTTTTGGAAAAGTGTAACCACACCTAGTAGCATGTACATGTACGTTCATAAATAATCTATATCACTTGCGTTATTACCATTGATGGTGCAAATCGGAGTCAGACAGTCCCATGTGTTATTTCTAAGACATGTTGTTTGGTTGTTTCCGTGTAGAGTGTAGCCTATATTACAGTGCAATGTAGCCGTGTTTCCCAGAGCCGTTCCATTGCTGATATTCACCGAACCATGTCCAGGATAAACGGGTCTTCCGCAATCTGCCATTTGGTAAACGTAACTTTAACTCGGTATTTAAAGGGATTAAGTATGTTCACGATAGATGCATAAACACATTTAGGCCGAATATATGAGTATAATACAGTAAGTAAAATAAGTTTAGCAACAACTAGGATGTTACCACACATAACATGCATCTTAAAGTGATCACACAATCTTGTTTTATTGGTCATATTTCACCATAACATTGTGTCATTAATACCAAGCATGCTATTGATATTCACTAGTTAACTGTTTTTAAAGAAAGTACCAGTACTAGAAGTAGAACAGAGATGCTATTCATTTAATGATGACTCATTTAAATATATCAAGTTTTATGTTTTGACGAAAAAAACGTATTTTACTTAGTATATATTATAATTGTTACGTCAATCATCAAACACTTGTATTTAAATCCATTTCCATACGAAATTAAAAGTAGTATCGCTCATTTTGTGTGCTATATAAACCTGAATTAGATTTTAAATTGACAGGCGAAAACGCCGATAAGTTGAAGTAGATTTCACACAAGAATGGGCGCTGTTTAAAAGTCGTTGTTCACAGTGATTAACGCTATTGATTTGTGTAGGTCTGTACGGGTAATATACCATACTTTCTTAAGTTGTATACAAAATACTATTTTCTGTTGTATCTAATGAACATTGGAAGTATTAATGAAACGAAGGAAAATTACAAAGTTTACACAAAATATGTGCCAAGGTTCACGATTAAAAATAGTGAACCTCTAAAATAGCATGTGTGACGATAAACAACTTTGTGTTAGCTCAAGAGTAAACATAACTAAACATGCCCATTCTGTATTGGTCCCCGCTTTATGCTGGTGGATCATAATTATGTAGAACAAAAATGGTAAAATAAACTGACTAGCTGAATTACAAATAATGTACCTTAAGATTACGTTATGAGAAAATGCAATTATTGGAAATACAAATATATAATAAAGCAACTTGAAATCCGCGCAATTTACCTTTTAGCTCGCAGCCAGAAGTGTGGCCCCATACACCATCGGCCCCACAAGTGATATTCTCCAATACAAGTTCGTTGATGTGAGCTCCTTTTATTCTGAATCCGTCCTCGCAGCTAACGGTAGTAACGTCTCCAAAGAGTGTTGGGCCATGCCATGTAATGTTCGCATGGAGTAAGGTTGGGTTGTTGATAGTAAATGGACCACAATCTGCAACAACTCGGAACTAATTTTATCTATGTAATCATGTAAGAAGCATTTCAGGAATTTTCATGAAGAAACTTAACAAAAGTAAGCAATTATCAATATATTAAAGACCACTTTGGAATCGTCAATGTTCGAAATACAAGAACTAACGAACACCACGAACACGTAAATATTCCAACTGACTAACTTTCTAACTCAAAAGTGTAGCATTATAGAGTCGTGTGCATTAAGAACTTATCTTAATTAGAGATAATATCATTAGCACGCTGTAAATTAAACGTACGTATTAATACGAGAAAAGGTTCTAGCAATCTGTTTAATACATAACTTAAAAATAGCTAATTGGATCCCATTTTTGTGTTAAATAATATACGCTTTAATTAAAAGTTCTAAAGCCATACTTATAAATACTTTCAAAAAGCTTAATAACCATTCCATGTTTGTGGTACATTATGACATCTGGGGTATATTCGTTGTTGTGTCATTTTACAGACGTTATTATTAAAGTGCTTGTGAACATTTAGATGAATCTTCAAAGGGTATAACAGTTAATTTATGATGTATTAAACAACAATTAGATATACCAAAATGGCATATAAAATGTTGACTCACATTCTGTATGTAGAAATTAATTAAACTAAAAACTCTTACATAATGGACAAGTTTTCATGAATGAATTTAAATGCATAATGTAATTTATACTATAGTATAATTAGTACTTAATTACATAAAAATGTGCAAAATACAAACAATTTTACCTTTCCTCTCACAGCCAGATATGCTACTCCACTGACCATCCGCATCACACTGAACTGTTTCAGTAACATTCGTGTTGTCTCTACTACTGTTAAGACGGTAGCCGTTTTGACAGGTTAAATTTGCATTATTTAAGAATAATGTTCCATTCTGTTCAGTTAGGCTTTCGTTGAAGAAAAATGCACCAACTTGTAATGCACCATTTGGACCATGGCAATCTTAAACAAACAAAAAATGTATTATGACTATAAACAGACGATCGTTAGTCCTGACAATCTCTGAATTGCTCCTCAGATTGGGATGAGTACACTAAACATTTGCAAATATACAATGCAATCAAAAGTTGGACCATACCAAGGAAAAATGCAACACATTATTTCTGTTTAGGTTGATTATTGTAATTAGTCATATATGGTTACAAAATTCAGTCTAATAATTGTATGGAGAAGCTCAAATATTTTTCATAAAGAATACAAACTTGTAAGTCCTATTCAATAATTGACATACTATAGCCAAGTATATAATATATTTCATTCATAAAATTAAGTTTCACTAACTGTTCGGTTCGCATCCCGATGACACATTCCACATTCCCGTCTCAAGGCACTTTGTAAGCAGGTATACGGCGTCGTTTCCTCCACCATTAATGAGTCTGTACCCTTGTATACATGTGACATTAGCAAAGGCTTCATAACGAGTTCCGTTAACATAATTAATATCGGCGTTCGCAGCGTTGCTTTCATTTCCACAATCTGAATAGGAAAACCATATCAAACTAAACATCAATCTTAATATTAGGAGTTCTTTAACTGTTATTTCAATTCTTGTTTACAAAATAAGTATATGTTTCGATGAATATTCGATAGAGCAACGTTGAGTTCCTTTACATAACTAACGGAAATAAGCTTGTCAAAATACATATGTTCTAGTATGGTTTAATTTGTACATTTGAAACCTAGCCGTTGCCGGAAGTTTGTAGAAGTTAATTAAACAGTTGCGAATTCTTAAGTAAGTAATGTATTTACGGAATGGAAATCAAAGACGTGTATGTTATTATAAATGTTAATATTGAACATACTATAAGAAATTATTAACTGGTGCGCTACCTTTCTTTTCACAACCCAGTCGTTTACTCCATTGTCCATCAGCGTTGCATTTTATCGTTTCTGTTACTTTGTCGTTGTCACGTCCTGTCAAGCGGTAGCCAGTCTGACACGTTATATTGACTTTGTCATCGTAAAGACTTTTTGTGTGTTCAACAGCGCTGGTATTATAAAAGTAAGACTTCAAGTCCGCTGTTCGCCTTCGATCTTCACAATCTGAAATCAGAAAAAACACCATACTCCTCGCAGTGTTTCCTATCCCCTGGCCTTTAAGAAGAACCACTGTCAACACGTGTTAAAGCCACACAGATTTGCAAGGAATTATTTTATAATAATTATACCTCAGCAAACACCCGACCTCGTGCCAACGTCGGTTAGACGTTGGATTTATGTACCATAAACCGACGTTGATTCAACGTTGAAATATTGTCGTAAGTACAACGTTGGATTACGACGTAGTACCGACGTCGGATCAACATCGTATTTGGGTGGTGGTTTTCACAAAAACGTTACAATTTTGGGCAAAGGAAAATAACTATGTTACAAAAATATAACTGTAATACTTTGTAGAGTTATTATGTGAGAAAACTAGAGCTGTCGGAGGACAGGGCGCTCGACCCTTCTTGTGATTGTCAGAGTTACTGGCATTATTTTTTTTTTAAACATGAAACATGGAAATTCCACGAAAACCAAATTGTTTAAACGAAATGCATTCATGTCAGCGCATCAATATAATTTTTAGTAATGGTGAAATTTACCTTGAAACCACGAACTCCATACGCAATTCCAAGCGAGGTTTCAATATAAGGTATCCATTTATTAAGTTTCATTAAAATATCTCAATGTCTTCTCAAGCTATTGAGCGTAAAGGTGACCTTGACTGAAAATATCTCAGTTTGTTCTCAAGTTATTGAGCTAAAGCCATTTTTTTATTTTTAATAACGGTGACCTCGATCTTGACCCCACTCACCCTATATGCAATCCCAACCGAGGTCTCGAAATAAGGTATCTATTCAGTTTTCATAAAAATATCTCATTGCATCCTCAAGTTATTGAGCGGAAACCGTTTTTCTATTTTCAGTAACAGTGACCTTGACCTAGACGCAACCCACCCAATATGCAATCCTAAGCGAGGGTTTTATTAAAGGTATCTATGTATAAAGTTGTATTACAATATCTCAATACGTTCTCAAGTTATTGAGCGTAAACCGTTTTCCTATTTTAGCAACAGTGACCTTGACCGTAACCCTATACGTAATCTCAAGCGGGGATTCGATATATGGTATGTACGCATTAAGTTTCATGAAAACCTCTCAATGTGTTCTCAAGTTATTGAGCGGAAACCGTTTTTCTTTTTTTAGTATCAGTGGCATTGACCCCACTTACCCCATATACAATCTTGAGCGAGGTCTCAATATATGATATGTATAGATTTAGTTTCATTAAAATTTCTGAATGCGTTCTTGTGAGCAGAAACCATTTTTCTATTTTTAGTAACAGTGACCTTGACCTTGAGCACAGCTACCCCATATGCAACTTAAGCGAGGTCTTGATATAAGGTATCTATGTATTAAGTTTTATTAAAATATCTCAATACCTTCTCTAGTTATTGAGCGGACACCGTTTTTTTCTATGTTTAGTATCAGTGGTCTTGACCTTGACCTTGACCCCACCCACCCCATATGCAGTCACATACGAGGAGAAACTAGCTTTCCGAACAACTTTAACCTATCTAAATAACACATATGTAACATTTTTAAGTGCAAAAAGGCCCATAATTTTGACAAATTTTAGACAAGAGTTACCAAAATTGGCCTATGGGTTTATTTTGAAATAGGGTATAAGTGTTTTAAGTTTGAACGAAATTTGTCTAGACATTCCTGAGAAACTTGCTTACCAATTAACTTGAACCTATCCTAACAGCTTATGTAGAATTTCTAAGTGTAAAAAGGCGCTTAATTTTGACAAATATAAATAAGAGTTACCAAACGTGGCCTATAGGTTCATTTTAATATGGGGAATACATGTGTTAAGTTTGAATGCATTCGTTCAAGTCATTCCTGAGAAACTAGCTTACCGTAAAACTTTAACCTAGAGTGGACGCCGACGCCGGGGCGAGTAGAATAGCTTCCATTTCTACGAAATTTCGAGCTCAAAAACAAAAGTGACATGTGTTTTAACACTCTTCACTCTTCATACAAAATTGTGCAGTCCGACAAAATGACCTGTATATTTATTTATTGTGATCGCTCCAGTTTTGAGCGTCGTGGATGATGAATATCTTCACATGCGAATTTATTGTATCTAGATTAATACGTATATGCAACACAATACTAACATATTTATACACATTAATAATTGTTTAAAATAAAAACAATTATTCTGGGAAAATCGACGCTTGTTCAATTTGAATACTTGTTTCAATGACGTCATTAGTGACGAGTCAATTTTCGAAAACGAAAAAATAACGCGGACGACATCTTGAACTTGAAGTAGACGTCCATTAAATGTAAAAAAAAAGAGGTACGTTGACATATTTTGATCGATTGACGGTGTTTGGGTTTGCTGATACTTTATTTTATTTATTAAAAATGGGAATAAACACGTGAGTTTAGTTTTATTCTCGGACATCTTATAAATCGGTGTCCGTTATCTGCTTTTCGTAACATCGTTTTGTAACCAATGTAACATAGGCCCATGGAATAATTACAATGTCCGTCGTTTCATTCACAGTTCGCAAATGCTTCGGGAAACAAACATCATTATTTAACATGCAAATATAAAAAATAACATATACACAGCATGAATAAGGCAGACAAATGAAGTAAAAGTATATTGAATATTCCAGGATTAATAGCCTGTACCTGATTACGTAGATGGGTTGGATGTCTCAGAGCTAAAACAAATGCCTGCCATGAATGTGTAGCATAATTTAGAGCTTTTGAATACCGTGAACATGGATCTTATATTGATGTAGAAATTGATAATAAAAATAATTTCATCAAAGTACAGACAGTACAAGCAGTTATTGTCATTGTTTGATGAAAGTGTATACATGGCAAATCGTATGTCGTACTAAAACATAGCAACACGACTAATTTAAGATTTGATTAAGGATGTAGTACATTTGAGTTGTGCTTACGAACTTTCAATGAATACTTATTTTATTGAAACAATGAGCGATTTTAAGTTTAATCTAAGTATGGTTCGTTTCAGAGACTGACATAGTATCATTACTGTAACCCGGCATAAATTCGTTAATAGCGTTAACATAAATAAAGCTATGCTGCTAATTACCATATCAAACCATATTCTTCAGACCAGTGTATAAATGCTATACATGTACTGTAATTACTATATATCTTGGGACACTCTAAATGTTGGGACACCCTTAAACTACGATATAATTTTTGAAACTCTTTTGGGACACTTTAAAAATGAGAATTTTTAAAGTTTCTAAAGTTTGGAACGACGTTTTACAAATTGGCAATAAAGTGTTAATTTGCGTTAAAACGGCAATTATAAATCGCCATTTACCGGGACATATAAATTGCAATGTATAAGCAAACTGTCAAAGCTGTGAATGCCCATGTGGATATTCCATATAACCGTATATCATGATAGCTTACACCATTTCGGTGTGTTATAACTGACTCCCTTGATCAGTATGGATTTATAGACACACCCATTACTAAGATAAACCGTACAAATAATGTGCTTAGACCTCAATTGATGGCTTTTAATATTGGGACAAATTCAGGGGGAATTATTTTTTTCATCTTCTAAAATTGGGACAAAAAAATAAAGTGTCCTAACATACCGACTAATTACGGTATAAAATGTAATTGCTGTTTAAAAATTATCTTCGTTGGTCTACAATTTAGTGTTTTTACTGTTTCTATTAATATTTACATACATTCCTTTTGACATCTAAACGCGAACAATCAACACACAAACACATACCTCGTTTGCTGCAATTGTAAAAGAAAGACCACGTTGCATTAGGCAAGCACGATATATTTTGAATGGTCGCAGCGTTATCAGATGCGTTTCCCTTATCGATTCGATATCCTGACCAGCAAATCAACATTATTGTCTGATTGACTGTTCGATTATCTCCAGGTGAAGCATTTGTTATATTACAAAATCCATCTGTGTTTTGAGGAACCGTACATTCTGAAGAAGAAAACAAAGCTGTTGGTGTTGCACTTATTAAGGCAGTCATCAATCGTCAAAGATGACAAAATTTTAACGGTATCGGCAGTCCATAAAAGGCCATTAACAAATCAATTTCCTTTTATCAAGCCAATATTCCATTCACTGTTGAGAACGAAACGTGGAACATACACTAGCACAACATAAAATACAGCAATTAAAAGCAATACCGACAATTTTTCCATATACTTTGACATAATATGCACATTGCTCCAGGAAAACCGGGCTCAATGACATCCGCATTATGACGTCAAAAACTGCAATTTATGTCGTTATATTGTAAACAGTACTTTCGATTTTAGTCAGTAAAGGAAACAGAGTAATTAATCGTATTTTTTACATTTAAATAACGTGATTTCGAGTATTGATGGAAAGTCAAACTCTTAGCGCGCCATTTTGAAAAGTTCGCGAAATCGCATATAGGAACAATTGTCCATGTGTTTAAACAACAACAATATTTTTTTCTGTAAGACAATTTTTATCCACGATTTTTAATGATTTTGCTGACTTAAAGTAATTATACAGAGAACTGAATTATTCTCTACATTTTTATTGTAATTATTTATTAAAATAAAGACAGGTAAAAATTTCATTTTTTTTTCTTCACAAAATAAGCAAACATAATTTTTGTTCATTATTGGTATTGTTGAAACGATAAAAGTTCAATGCATATGTATATGCTTTTTAATAATGAATTAGGCCTACATTCTGCCAAGTAAAATTACAACAGTGTAAAATATTTTATGGAAATGAACTGATAAAAATATATCTAGTAGCATAGTGTAGAGGTTATGTCGTTTGGGTTGAAATTTTTCGTCGTTCGGGCGCTTGTTCGAATCTGGGACTATATTTTCTTCTGCTTTTCTTTTTTTGTATTTGTAGATTCAGAAAAAAATAATTTATTAATTTAAGTATTTTAACTCCAATTCTGCATGTTATATATTAGGCGAAATAAACAATGTAAAAACAATGCCAACACATTTGTGTTATTATAAACTATCGTTATACGGCAAAGTTTATATTTATAGTAAACAAAATATCATAAATACTAATTATGTGTACATTTTAGTAAAGAGCCTGTAGTTAATATAACAATACGTCAACGTGTGAAGTAAGTTGAATGTTAAATCATGTTGTTTAAGAAATTAGAGAGTCTTTTCTCGGATCATTTTGGGAAAACAAGCCGGACAAGACATAAGTGACGACGGCAGCGGCAGCGATGATGATACTGGGCTTATAAGTGATATGCAACTGAATGCCGATGAACAATCACGAAGGGTCCTTGCTGAAAACCCGCGTAGTAACAATGATGCAGAAATTGAAGATGACCCTGACCTCTCGAAAATCAAGTGCATTAAAGAATACGGGTGCTGTAATAAAAAATGTGTGGATCAACACACCGTGTCTAAACTGTACGGACATATATTAAACATATGAGAGATGGAGAAATCGGAACAGGAAATGCTGATAATGGCGTCGCTTAAACAAAACATTGAAAACGAAACAACAAAACGCGGCAAGAAACGACAAAAATCTCATGATGGATTCACATTTCGAGGCCACCAAGTTTGCAAAAGAACATTTATGTTGCTTTTTAAAGTTGGCAAACATGGTTTACAAAACATAATTACACATCTTCAAGAAAACGGTCTTGTGCCACGTGTGCACGGGAACGCAGGAAAGAAACCTTCTAAATCTTTAAAGTTTGAAGATATCCGAAATATTGTGCGATTTCGGTGACGAAGTTGGAATTCCACAGCCTGCAGTGCCACGTGGTCGTGATGCGGATGCGCCTTTGTATCTACCTAGTGAAACTACCAAACTTGCTGTACATCAGCTATACACTGAAAGCTGTGCCAATCACGTCCCGCCAGCACGTGCTGTGAAGTATTCAACCTTCAACAACATTTGGAGAACATACCTACCACACATCAAAATAGCGAGCCCGCGAGACGACGTGTGTGCCACATGTGAGCGGCTCCGGAAACAAGTACAAGATTTGGTAACGGAGGTTGAAAACTTAGAGTCAACCAATACATTACGAGACCCGGTGTTGCTGTCCCAGAAGGAACGCGATCAGTACAATACATGTGCTAGCGTTCACGTGAGGCTTGTCAGTCAGACCCCTATGTGCATTTCACGTTTGACTTTAGTCAAAACGTGTGTGTGCCACGTCATGCTAGACAGATGGGCCCATTGTATTTTACCTCTCGACAGTATCCCTCTCCAACAGAATTTCCTGATAGACGAGAATGAGACTATTGGGCCAGACGGGTCCGGCACACATGGCCTCAACGCAGTGATATCTATGGTTGACTGGGCAATGGAGAAGGCACATATGGGGGAAACGGCCTGAGCCATACATGCAGACAACTATCCGGGTAAAGCTAATTGTTACTTGGCAAAATTGAGTTCAATATAAAATTTAAATATTATAGAATATCAAAAAGTAAATTAATAAGTAATATAAATCTATATTTCTCGACAACAGAAACCAGTTTGCAATGTGAATTAGAACAAAGTGGCATTTTAATTGTCTTACATTTGTTAAGTACACTTACACTTAAGTTAACAAAGTTCTGTACACAGCGTTGTAAAGGTCATCTATTATATTGACGTATAACATACAAGATGAGTAAAGTTTTTATTACAACAAATACAGTTGTTTTTATTATGTTGTCAATACTTCAGATTAGCTGAAAATGTAGATCTAAAATAAAGCTGTATTTTATTTGTGTTCCATTAGTTGTGTTTTCGAAGAGAAAAATAACATAAATATACATTGCATTTATAGTTTTGAAAACTCTCTTTACAGATCAGAACAAAAATCGTTATGCTATCGTGTATCTCCTCTGGAGTGTCATGACCGGGAAACACGAGAAGATCGAGTAAACGATGCAAGTCCCGGGACACGCACGATGCTTGGTTGATAGTGGCTTCGCGTTGATAAAGAAGTTGTACCGGAGGACGGATTGCGAAGCCACTGAGCATATAGAAACCTAGATTAACAAGTTGTCAATAACAAACGTCGCGGTCAGGTATCCGGCATGGCAGTGGCGTGAATGGCGAGGTTTTCTAGAGCCAGCTGTACGATCCCCGGCATTCGGTAACTACTATATGCATTATAGGAAACTTAACAGAGGTATACTATTTATCGCGTCAAAAACACGATCCACTTCCAAATAGTTCGGGTGATATTCATCACATATGAATGATGCGCTTATGCGCGTTGCCATTTATTTCATAAGGGTATCAATATGAGTACTAAATGGATATTTCGTGCGTATTGCGTATTCGACGGATCGTGTATTCGAAAAATAGTATTTCTGAATGCTACCATTATCAGTTAAAATACGCAATATAATGAAATGTTTTTAATAAAACAAGTTTTATGTTATGTTGTGTTTTTATGTGTTGTATAACATTTCAGAACGTACCAGTACTTTCGTGTTAGTGCGAACAAGCCCGGCGTTGTCGTGGCCAAGACAGCGAAAGACAGTCACGTAATAGAGTTGCCAGTGCAACGCCCACGTGCTCGGTTTGCTGACGGACTAACAGGCGTTATCCCTGCAAGTGGATATCTCAGGAGAGACAGAAATACTTGTTTTCACACGTTCACCCATATATTCGTAAGGCAAACCAAGATCAAACGTGTCCTTCTTTAAGTATTGATTAACACTGTGTCCTCTAGTCACATACATATTGGACAGATAAAAGGCCATGCTAGTGTATTGTTCCTTTACATGTTTTTGTCAGTTTGATGTTATTTTAAGTATGATAATGATCATTATTATGCACAACGTACTTTTATTTTGTGCAACTCTAAATTGAGTTTGTTGTATTTTTTCATGCTCATTCATAACATTTTAATGTGCACATCGCAAAATCAAATTGACATTATGGCGACGTCATAAAATTCACGTGTTTAGGGTGCACAAGTACTTATTTTAAATCGCTATAAAATCGCAAATAATCAAAATATTAAAAACGGATTTCAGTTTCATTTACAGGAAAGATGATATTTACAATTTATCGAAAAAAGTAACAATTGATTTTTTGTCATTAAGCCCGGTTTTCCTGGAGCGGTGCTCATATGCATTTAATACTATATTCAGACATGTACTTTTCTTTCAAACCATCAAATATTTTATTTTAAAAATTCATGGTTTACTGCAGACAAGGGCATCTAAAAAATACTATGTTGCCTCCGCATTTACACAAAAGGATTAAACATAACATACAGTTACATGTTATATTTTTTGTATTTTATATGCACATTCCGTTTTTTTATCGATGATTTATTCCAATGAGTTCATTTCAATTTACATGTGTTTGTATAACATATGTTCGTATTTTCACGTAACTAACATTTCGGTTCACATCCTTTTGTCGTGAACCAATTACCATTCGAATTGACAATCGATACTTTCCGACACGATATAGTTATTATTGTTGCCCAATATCCGGAACCCTTCGTAGCATAGTGCGGTCGCAATGTCTCCATACAACGTTTCGTCAGTATCAAACGTAGCGTAATCGTTTGTCACATTCAACGTTATGCCACAATCTGAAATTAGTAAACAAACAGAGAAAACGTCATTAATAAAAAAGAATACGACATTTTACGAAGGTAATTACAATGAATGCCGAATATGCATTTCAGAAAATAGTACCTTATCAGTGATTTTTGCCTAAAATTAATTATCAATATCACGACAAAGATAGGTCGTGTATTTGTGAAATGTATACATTAATGTAAAGCATTATTCAGAGCTTGTAAATACCATTAACATATAAATTATATTGATGTAAACATTGTCTTATGTTGTACTATCACATAGCCTTACGACTTAAATTGGATTTAATTTTAGATTTGACATAATGACGTAGTACTTTGAGTTTTGCTGTCGAGCTTTCAACGAAAGTATACTTTAGTTAAACAATGAGATATTTCAAGTTTAGTTTCAAAATGGTACGTTCCAGAGACTGGCAACTCAATTAGCATGTTCCTCGCAACCGGTTACTAGTTCGTGCATATCGTGAACATTAATCTTATAATGCTATACTGCGCAAAACCATATCGAACCTTATTCTTCAGACCAGTTAGGATTAGCTGTACGTGTATAAAATTTAATTGCCGTTTAAACAGTATCTTCGCTGGTCTTCAATTTAGTTTTATTCACATCATTACTGTATCTATTCATGTTTACAAACATTCCTTTTGACATAAAAATGAACAATCAACACAAAAACACACACCTCGTTTGCTGCAGTTGTAAAAGAAAGACCACGCTGCTTTAGGCAAACACGATATATTTTGAATGGTCGCAGCGTTATCAGATGCGTTTCCCTTATCGATTCGATATCCTGACCAGCAACTCAAAATTATCGTCTGATTAACTGTTCGATTGTCTCCAGGTGAAGCATCTGTATTATTCCAAAACCCATCTGTGCTTTGAGGAACCGTACATTCTGAAGAAGAAAACAAAGCTGTTGTTGTGGCACTTATGAAGGCATTCATCAATCTTTAAAGACGGCACAATGTTAACGGAATAAGCAGTCAAAAAATGGCCATTATCATCTCCTTGTCTTTTCAATTAAAATAATATTCCACACACTGCTAAGAAAAATACACTAGCACAACATAAAATACAGCAATTAAAAGCAATACCGATGAGTTATCAATATACTTATAATACATATGGATTTAATACTCTTTACAGATATGCAGTTTTCTTTCAAACCATAAAACATTTTATTATAAAATACAACTTTGCCTGCAGACAATGGCGTATCATAAAAAATTATGCTGCCTCTGATTTTACACAAAAGGACAAAACGTACAGTTAATAAACATGTTGTTGTAGTTTATGTGCATCTGCCTTGTTGCATGTATGATTCATTCAAATGAGTTTATTTCAATGTACATGTGTTTGTATAACATATGTTCGTATTTACACGTAACTTACTTTTCGGTTCACATCCTTTTGTCGTTTGCCAAATACCATTTAATTGACAATCGATTCTTTTCGACACCATAGAGTTATTTGTGTAGCCCATCATCTGGAACCCTTCGTAGCATAGTGCGGTCGCAGTGTCTCCATACAACGTTTTGTTATTGTCAGACTTAGCGTAACCGTTTGTCACATTCAACGTTATGCCACAATCTGAAATTAGTATGCAAACAGAGAACACTTCATTCAAGAAAATTATACGAACTTTTACGTACGTAATTACAATGAATGCCAAATATGCATTGCAGAATATAGTATCTTATCAGTGATTATTGTCTAAATTAATATATAATATCACGACAGAGATAGGAGGTGTAATAATGCAATGTATAGAGTAATGTGTAGCATTAATCACAGTTTGCAAATAATATGAACATATAACTTATATTGATGTAAAAATTGACAACAAATATAGATAACTTTAGCGAAGTACAAACAATACAAGTAGATATTTTCATTGTCTGATGAAAGTGTGTACAAAGTATATCCTATGTTGTACTAAAACAAAACAATATGTCTTAAATTGTATTTATTCTTAGATTTGTCTTAAAAACGTAGTACTTTTGAGTTATGCTGAGGATTTTTCATGAATGTTTATTTCGCATAAATACAATGAGAAATTTGACGGTATTTTTTTTGGAATATGGTCCATTTCAGAGACTGGCAGTTTGCATTGCATCTCGAATGTTACGAGGTGTAAATTCGTACATAGCGTAAATATTAATCTTACAAGGCTATACTGCGCATTACCATATCGAACCATATTCATCAGACCAATTAGGAAATGACATACGTGCACAACATGTAATTGCTGTTAAAACATTATGTGTGTTGGTCTTCAATTTAGTTTTATTCACATCATTACTGTATCTATTCTTGTTTACAAACATTCCTTTTGACATCAAAAAAGAACAATCAACACAAAAACACACACCTCGTTTGCTGCAATTGTAAAAGAAAGACCACGCTGCTTTAGGCAAGCAAGATATGTTTTGAATGGTCGCAGCGTTGTCAGATGCATTTCCCTTATCGATTCGATATCCCGACCAGAAACTCAACATTATTGTCTGATTGACTGTTCGATTGTCTCCAGGTGAAGCATTTGTTATATTCCAAAACCCATCTGTGTTTTGAGGAACAGTACATTCTGAAGAAGAAAACAAAGCTGTTGCTGTGGCACTTATTAACTCTTTCATCAACTGTCAAAGAAGGTACAATTTGAACGGAATCGGCAGTCAAAAAGTGGCCATTTACAACCCATTGTCTTTTCATCAAGCCAATATTCCACACACTGCTAAGTCGAAAACCAGGAACATACACTAGGACAACATAACATACAGCAATTAAAAGCAATACCGTTCATTTATCAATATACTAAGCCTATATTTGTATTTAATACTATCTACAGACATGCAGTTTTCTTTCAAACCATCAAACATTTCAGGAACAAATACAACGCTGCATGCAGACAATGGCATATCATAAACAATTATGCTGCCTCTGATTTTACACAAAAGGATAAAATGTAAAGATACTTAAAATGTTGTTGTTGTTTATGTGCATATGCCTTGTTGCATGTATGATTCATTCCAATGAGCTTATTTGAATTTACATGTGTTTGTATGACATACGTTCGTATTTTCACGTAACTTCCTTTCGGTTCACATCCTTTTGTCGTGTGCCAATTACCATGCAATTGGCAATCGATACTTTCAGACACGATAGAGTTATTTGAGTCGCCCATTATCCGGTACCCTTCGTAGCATAGTGCGGTCGCAGTGTCTCCATACAACGTTTTGTTATTGTTAAACGTAGCGTAACCGTTTGTCACATTCAACGGTATGCCACAATCTGAAATTAGTAATCAAACAGAGAAAACTTCATTTAAGAAAAAAATACGACATTTTTACGCAAGTAATTACAATGAATGCCGAATATGCTTGCAGAATATAGTACCTTATCAGTGAGTAGTGTCTAAATTAATCTTCAATATCGCAAGAAAGATAGCTCGTGTATTGGTAAAATGTATACACTAATGTGGAACATTATTCAGAGAATATAAATATCATTAACAGAGAAATTAAATTGATGTAAAATTGACCATGAATATAAATAATTTTAGCGAATAACAAACAATGCAAGTAGTTATTTTCATTGTTTGATGAACGTGTACAGAAAGCATGTCATGTGTTGTACTATCACATAGCAATACGACTGTAATTGGATGTAATTTTAGATTTGACATAATGACGCAGTAATATGAGTTTTCCTGTCGAGCTTCCAATGAAAGCTTATTTTATTTAAACAATGAGAGGTTTCAAGTTTAATTTCAATATGGTACCTTTCAGAGACTGGCAACTCGATTAGCATCTTGCTTGCAACCCGTTACTATTTCGTGCATAGCGTGAACATTATTCTTATAAGGCTATACTGCGCATTACCATATCGACCCATATTCATCAGACCAATTAGGAAATTCTATACGTGTATAAAATGTAATTGCTGTTTAAACATTATGTGTGTTGTTCTTCAATTTAGTTTTATTCACATCATTACTGTATCTATTCTTGTTTACAAACATTCCTTTTTGACATCAAAAAAGAACAATCAACACAAATACACACACCTCGTTTGCTGCAATTGTAAAAGAAAGACCACGTTGCATTAGGCAAGCACGATATATATTGAATGGTCGCAGCGTTATCAGATGCGTTTCCCTTATCGATTCGATATCCTGACCAGCAACTCAACATTATTGTCCGATTGACTGTTCGATTCTCTCCAGGTGAAGCATTTGTTATATTCCAAAACCCATGTGTGTTTTGAGGAACCGTACATTCTGAAGAAAAAAACAAAGATGTTGGTGTGGCACTTATAAAGGCTTTCATCAATCGCCAAAGATGGCACAATTTTAACGGAATCGGCAGTCAAAAAATGGCCATTATCATCTCGTTGTCTTTTCATCGAAATAATATTCCACACACTGCTAAGAATAAAACCAGGAACATACACTAGCACAACATAAAATACAGCAATTAAAAGCAATACCGATGAGTTGTCAATATACTTAGCCTACATATGGATTTAATACTATTTACAGATATGCAGTTTTCTTTCAAACCATCAAACATTTTATTATCAAATGCAACGTTTCCTGCAGACAAAGGCGTATCATAAACAATTATGCTGCCTCTGATTTTACACAAAAGGATGAAACGTACAGTTACTTAACATGTTGTTTTAGTTTATGTGCATCTGCCTTGTTGCATGTATGATTCATTCGAATGTTTTTATTTCAATGTACTTGTGTTTGTATGACATATGTTCGTATTTTCACGTAACTTACTTTTCGGTTCACATCCTTTTGTCGTTTGCCAAATACCATTTAATTGACAATCGATACTTTTCGACACCATAGAGTTATTTGTGTAGCCCATCATCTGGAACACTTCGTAGCATAGTGCGGTCGCAGTGTCTCCATACAACGTTTTGTTATTGTCAAACATAGCGTAACCGTTTGTCACATTCAACGTTATGCCACAATCAAAAATTAGTAAGCAAACAGAGAACACTTTATTCAAGAAAATTATAAGAACTTTTACGCACGTAATTACAATGAATGCCAAATATGCATTGCAGAATATGGTATCTTATCAGTGATTATTGTCTAAATTAATATATAATATCACGACAGAGATAGGAGGTGTATTAATGCAATGTATAGAGTAATGTGTAGCATTAATCACAGCTTGTAAATAATATGAACATATAACTTATATTGATGTAAAAATTGACAACAAATATAGATAACTTTAGCGAAGTACAAACAATACAAGTAGATATTTTCATTGTCTGATGAAAGTGTGTACAAAGTATATCCTATGTTGTACTAAAACAAAACAATATGTCTTAAATGTATTTATTCTAAGATTTGACTTAAAAACGTAGTTCTTTTGAGTTATGCTGAGGATTTTTCATGAATGTTTATTTCATAAATACAATGAGAAATTTGATGGTATTTTTTTTGAATATGGTCCATTTCAGAGACTGGCAGTTTGCATTGCATCTCGAATGTTACGAGGTGTAAATTCGTACATAGCGTAAATATTAATCTTATAAGGCTATACTGCGCATTTCCATATCGAACCATATTCATCAGACCAATTAGGAAATTCTATACGTGTATAAAATGTAATTGCTGTTTAAACATTATGTGTGTTTGACTTCAATTTAGTTTTATTCGCATCATTACTGTATCTATTCTTGTTTACAAACATTCCTTTTGACATCAAAAAAAGAACAATCAACACAAAAACACACACCTCGTTTGCTGCAATTGTAAAAGGAATACCACGTAGCATTAGGCAAGCACGATATATTTTGAATGGTCGCAGCGTTATCAGATGCGTTTCCCTTATCGATTCGATATCCTGACCAGCAACTTAACATTATTGTCTGATTGACTGTTCGATTGTCTCCAGGTGAAGCATTTGTTATATTCCAAAACCCATCTGTGTTTTGAGGGACCGTACATTGTGAAGAAGAAAACAAAGCTGTTGCTGTGGCACTTATTAACTCTTTCATCAACTGTCAAAGAAGGCACAATATGAACGGAATCGGCAGTCAAGAAATGGCCATTAACAACCCATTGTCTTTTCATCAAGCCAATATTCCACACACTGCTAAGACGAAAACCAGGAACATACACTAGGACAACATAACATACAGCAATTAAAAGCAATACCGTTCATTTATCAATATACTTAGCCTATATTTGTATTTAATACTATCTACAGACATGCAGTTTTCTTTCAAACCATCAAACATTTCAGGAACAAATACAACGCTGCCTGCAGACAATGGTATATCATAAACAATTATGCTGCCTCTGATTTTACACGAAAGGATAAAATGTACAGATACTTAAAATGTTGTTGTAGTTTATGTGCATCTGCCTTGATGCATGGATGATTCATTCCAATGAGTTTATTTCAATTTAAATGTGTTTGTATGACATACGTTCGAATGCTCACGTAACTTACCTTTCGGTTCACATCCTTTTGTCGTGTGCCAATTACCATGCAATTGGCAATCGATACTTTCAGACACGATAGAGTTATTTGAGTCGCCCATTATCCGGAACCCTTCGTAGCATAGTGCGGTCGCAGTGTCTCCATACAACGTTTTGTTATTGTTAAAAGTAGCGTAACCGTTTGTCACATTCAACGTTATGCCACAATCTGAAATTAGTAATCAAACAGAGAAAACATCATTTAAGAAAACAAAACGACATTTTTAAGGCAAATAATTACAATGAATGCCGAATATGCTAGCAGAAAATAGTACCTCATCAGTGATTATTGTCTAAATTAATCGTCAATATCGCAGGAAAGATAGCTCGTGTATTGGTAAAATGTATACATTAATGTGGAACATTATTCAGAGGATATAAATATCATTAACATAGAAATTAAATTGATGTAAAATTGGCCATGAATATAAATTAACAGTGTCTCCATACAACGTTTTGTTATTGTCAAACTTAGCGTAACCGTTTGACACATTCAACGTTATGCCACAATCTGAAATTAGTAAGCAAACAGAGATCACTTCATTCAAGAAAATTATACGAACTTTTACGTACGTAATTACAATGAATGCCAAATATGGATTGCAGAATATAGTATCTTATCAGTGATTATTGTCTAAATTAATATATAATATCACGACAGAGATAGGAGGTGTAATAATGCAATGTATAGAGTAATGTGTAGCATTAATCACAGCTTGCAAATAATATGAACATATCACTTATATTGATGTAAAAATTGACAACAAATATAGATAGCTTTAGCGAAGTACAAACAATACAAGTAGATATTTTCATTGTCTGATAAAAGTGTCTACAAAGTATATCCTATGTTGTACTAAAACAAAACAATATGTCTTAAATTGCATTTATTCTTAGATTTGACTTAAAACGTAGTACTTTTGATTTATGCTGAGGATTTTTCATGAATATTTATTTCATAAATACAATGAGAAATTTGATGGTATTTTTTGGTGTGAATATGGTCCATTTCAGAGACTGGCAGCTTACATTGCATCTCGAATGTTACGAGGTGCAAATTCGTACATAGCGTAAATATTAATCTTATAAGGCTATACTGCGCATTACCATATCGAACCATATTCTTCAGACCAATTAGGAAACGACATACGTGTATAAAATGTAATTGCTGTTTAAACATTATATGTGTTGGTCTTCAATTTAGTTTTATTCACATCATTACTGTATCTATTCTTGTTTACAAACATTCCTTTTGACATCAAAAAAGAACAATCAACACAAAAACACACACCTCGTTTGCTGCAATTGTAAAAGAAAGACCACGTAGCATTAGGCAAGCAAGATATATTTTGGATGGTCGCAGCGTTATCAGATGCGTATCCTGACCAGCAACTCAACATTATTGTCTGATTGACTGATCGATTGTCTCCAGGTGAAGCATTTGTTATATTCCAAAACCCATGTGTGTTTTGAGGAACAGTACATTCTGAAGAAGAAAACAAAGCTGTTGCTGTGGCACTTATTAATTCTTTCAGAAACTGTCAAAGACGGCACAATTTGAACGGAATCGGCAGTCAAAAAATGGCCGTTAAAAACCCAATGTTGTTTCATCAAGCCAATATTCCACACACTGCTAAGACGAAAACCAGGAACATACACTAGGACAACATAACATTCAGCAATTTAAAGCAATACCGTTCATTTATCAATATACTTAGCCTATATTTGTATTTAATACTATCTACAGACATGCAGTTTTCTTTCAAACCATCAAACATTTCAGGAACAATTACAACGCTGCCTGCAGACAATGGCATATCATAAACAATTATGCTGCCTCTGATTTTACACAAAAGGACAAAACGTACAGTTACTTAAACTGTTGTTGTAGTTTATGTGCATCTGCCTTGTGAGCTTGATGGACTTTAAACACGAATGCAAAATATACGACAATAACAATATATTTATGCGCGCGTTAGCAAATATAATATCAGATTATTATGCACTTCTGTCGTATCAAAAATCAGTAATCCAAAGATGACCGGTCTCCCCATTTGTACATGTATTCAGGTGACATAAAATATTAAGTAATTCTTTCTCAGGCATATTTAGTTTTTATAGAAAGAAGGCTAGAGTACTAATTACTTTTCCAGTATTAGTTTTCTGTAAAGGATCGTTCATTTTGCATTTGCTATTTCAAATCAACCGACTAAAATACGACCCGTTAATTATATCCACAAAATATAAAAAATAAAGTATGCTTTGATATGAAATTAAAATTTAGCACATCAGTAACCGATGCTATATAATCATTAACCTTTAGGTTCACATCCGGATACGTTACTCCAGTGACCATCAGCTGTACATCGTATCGTGTGTTTCACGTTGTTGTTGTCATTGCTTCCCGATATTCGGTAACCGTCTTGACATGTTACATTTGCCTCGTCGCCATATAAGGTCCCATTGAACCCAGTGCTGTGGTGATGCAAGGCTGGATTGAAGTGCTATTTGGGTTTCCGCAATCTAAAAAACATCACATACAAAGGTTTGTTTTTTTCATTTTCTGATGGCATATATATAATTCGTGTAAAATAGTTTTACACGTGCATAAAACACCACTGAACATGTCATAGTAAGCCTGATGTCGATTGACACCAAGGCGGGACATTTTAGGGTCATTTCACCAAAATTTGTGTCACTACTCTGTTCCGGTTCGCTATGATGTCGAGCTCGAAACCAGGCAGACTGACGGGAACCAACTGTCAGCCGCTACTGCGCCGGTCAACAAAAGCATAGAGCCTTCGAGGACGCTCGGGGAACGGCTCTATCCGTGCTTATTCATGAGCACGGGCGATGGTGCCGCTCATGAAGAAAAACAACTGTAACTCTTTTATATTGTGTGAGAACGAGTGAAAATGCCATTCATGACGACACCGATGTCGAAGTGTTATTATCTTTATATTGTTGTAATTGTACGAACTGTAATTGCAAGAGACAGCACACGTGTTTATCTGAACATTGGCACCATATACCGTAATTAGCAGCAGCGACTGCTGATTAGGTCGAAGTACGGTTTAGACGGATGTCGAAACTAAAAACCATAGCTGTGCGTCGCGGGCGGTATCCTGCCGTCGGTATGGTTCGACCAATGCACCATTGTACTGCGCTGGTATAGGACGTGACTTTTTCGGCATTCAAGCGTTGCACCTGCCGGGAAGACGACAAGGAATGTCGAGTTGGGGTCCGGCTTCGAGCACCGACCAGGAAATGAGCACTATCGAGTAACTTGTACCAATATCAAACAATATTATATAGTATGGGATTTTGCAATATTGCAATATTGAGTTTTTAATACTGTCATAAATGTAATTGATGTAGACGGAATTATATGAAATAAAATGTTGCATGCTATAAACCTAATCGCGGACTTATATTGATATGTTGTGGGCATACTATTGATGTTATAATAATACTATAATAATACTACGGCCACCTATTGTGTTCAATTTTTGGGTCCAGTAATAGTACTGGGTAAAATTCCGTTCTAAAAAGGGGACGAATTTAACAAAATACGGTCTTGCATATACCGGTGATGGGTGTGCTATAGGTAGCATAGGATTAAAGCAATGGAACACGTGTATATGACGTAGTCGCTGCATGCCTTTAGCTAGGAGTAGCATTATAGGGAGGAGAGTTCCTTCCTACCCTCAGTATCTGCAAGTCGTATACAATACAATGTAAACCACTATACGATCTTGCGTTGCCAATAGGCAGTAACCCAGCGAGATGTTACACTTGCATTTACCATGGAAAACGCTTTTAAGCTCACATACTAGAGCGAATAGATACAATACTTCTAGATTTTGATTTCTCTTAACCACCAATGCTTTCTTGCTTTCTAAAACCAAATAAGCAGTATATAACCACTTATGTATTTAAATTATTAAGCAAACCATGCGGTGTTGACAATATGATCACGCGTCCTAAACTCTTATCAATTATATTGTGATTACTAATGGGCTAAGTGTATGATACGGTGCATATGATTTTCCGATTTGCATTATATATCCCAATCTTACCGATTTGTGTGCAGCTTGTAATTTCAGACCATGTTCCATTATCCAGACATGTAATTGTTTTACTTGATGTCAAATTATATCCTTTGTCACAATTCACTGTAATATTGGAGTCTACAGTGTTCTTGTTTCCAGTGTAATTCCCGTGTGCGATATTGGGATACGGACAAACTGTAACGAATTCAGAATTTTCATGTTTTTTTAATATTATGTAAGCCATACAATAAACTTGAACTCATAAAGTTAGACATACAAAGTTTAACTGTAGTGTTTATTATTATACATTGTACATAACGTGTAATCATGGTCAATACATACGGAATATTACGCTAGTCAATTGTTCCAAGAGTATGTATCAGTCGAGTGGCTTGTATGATGACGTATCACACGAGAGGCGGAGCCTCAAGTGTGATACGAAATAACGCAAGCCACGAGACTGATACATACTCTTGGAACAATGTACTAGCGTAATATTCCTTTTATTATATACAAACACAAACTTAAACTGTTCAAAAATTGAATTTCCGGCGTTGAACAAACAGATAAAAAACAATGACTCAAACGTTACGCCGTATTTTATAAAGCGCGCATGAATACATTTTATGTAAACGAATGTGTAAGCAATCGAAAGTGAGAAACGCAGTCTCAAACTTGACATGTGAACTAATCATTGGAAGGCAATTCATTGGATTAATTCATTTTACATCATTCATTCGCTGTCACTTTCTACTATGCGTATTATCTTGCGTTTATTCGACGGAGATTGTGCATAATAGTTATTGATGGTTACGTTACACCGGAATAATTGTGCACTCTGGAGATTTGTGTTTTCTTGGGAATATTCAATGGCGGCGTTTCATGTGCTTGTGTTGCTGTTGGCCAGAGACGTGTTTTAAATAGGTGTAGGGATCAAAGATCTAGAGGTAGGGGGCATTGTTTGTGGTCTATCAGGATTTTCCGATATTATATCGGACATGGCTGCTTGCATTTCGAGAGATGCTTTTGCATAATTGTTGACACTCTGCACATTCTTGTGTCCAGTTAGCTGTTGTATGGTTGTTGGAGCAATGCCATTGTGCAAGAGTGTTGTGCAGGTCGTTTTGCGGGCACTATGGTTGGTCTGCCAACCTGTCAGATTACCCCTTTCAGCCATGTGTTTCATGATGGACCTCAATGAGTTTTCACCCATGGGCTGGCATGAATTAGTGTCATGCGTTAAAAATAAATCATTTTCAAAGAAACAATCATCGATTAAATTAAAAATGCCAATTTCTGACCATCCCGACAAGTCCAGTGTCGACAATTCGGCCATGTTCATTTTTGTGTTTAGTGTTGCAGACGATGTATCTAATAATAGAACAAGAGGGTTTCCTATTTTCTCTATGCTCTATGATGACGTCATCATATGCCGAAAAAAGTAGTCCAGCTAGTGTGGTAATACAGGATTGGAAAACTAGCGAGTAGCATAATACGGGATTTTTTGTCTGTCGACATGTATTTCACCGATAGATTAAGCATGTATTTTGATAAGATTTTTAACTGGTATATAATAAAGTGATTTTCTTTCTGGAAAACGCATTCAAACTACCCACGAATTATGCGATATGTTTTAATCAGTGTATTCTCACCTGATGGTTTATTAAATCCAGCTCGTAATCCCCCACTAAGATAATGCATATGATCATAATTGATCAAAGCGAAAGCTAGTTATACTTGTTTAAAAAATAAGTTCCATTGTGCATATTAGCTTAATGTCAATTAATATCATTTGGAAAGTATATAACACGTACACAAAATGTGCATGAATTAGTATGTATTTCAAACAATTTAGGCAATATAACATTGACATAATTGGTCAAGTACTCTTTAAAAATATATCGCTCCTTCAACTTTATATGAAAGGGCCACGATCAAAATCAGAGAGACGTTGAAACGCTGACAATACGTAAATGCACTAGATCGATTAAAAGTATTATAACTCCGAACAAATGAACAGTGAACAGAAAATAATTACCGCGAGGTGTTGTTGTTGCTATAGTTGTCGTCGTTGTTGTCGTCGTTGGTGGTATTGTAGTTGTTGTATTTTTGGGTGTTGGCGTTGTTTGTGAGCTGTTTGTAGTGGAACTCTGCGAACGATTATCTACAAAACATACCATTATACATACTTATTAATTTAATATATAGATAATATTTGTTTATTTTAGTGTATCGTCGTGGCTAAATTATAGTTTGTTGAACTTTCCATTTTTGCTGTTGTTTACAAAAGGTGAAATATATATTGTCAATGAGCTTATTCTCGTACAATTAAAAATGAGTACAGAAAAGAAACAACCTCATATGTATACACAGATTTATGTGTAGGCCTTGTTTAACACAATAACTTCAATTGTGAAATTGTGAATATCTTCAAATAATTAACATGCAACATCTGTCAAGTAGAATTTCTGAATTGGTCGCTAGCTCAACTTCATATAAAAGGACAATTAATGGAAACGGAGGGAAATGGTTAAAAACATAGTATCATACTGCTGTCAAGTTAATGCACCAGATGCTTGCAACGACAAAATATTATTCAGGTATAAGATAATTATTCAGAAACAACCATTGGTCGTTTGCGTGGTGAATACATTCCTGTATTCTGTACATATGTAATAAATTTCTTCGTTTATAGTAAGTGTTTATAATGCTGACAATAGATTGAAATCGTAACAACCTTGCCGGTTTCTCAAAAGAATATCACAAGGACCTGTTCAAATTATTACAAAGACCGATCCACAAATAGAGAAGGACAATGGTTACCTTTAGCTCCTGTTTTTGTAGTCGTGGAAGATATGCTTGATGGTGGTGTTAATGTTGCTGTTGGTGCTGATGGATTATCTGAAAACAACAGGTAACCTTACTATATTTGTACATAATGTACATACACAAAACGTCTGAAGCGTGCTGATCCTACTGTGCAGTATTTATTAGAAAGATCATGCAAGGTCTTATATGACTAGGTCACAAAAAAAGACGGGCGCCGTCCGATAATTACGAGATGTAAGGCATCGGTAAGTCCTAATTAGGAGACACTAAGTACTAATTACGATATATTATGTCCTAATTAGGAGACAAGAAGTCATAATGAAGGGATGCTAAGTCCTAATTAGGACTTAGTATATCCTAATTAAAACTTAATATCTCCTAATTAGGACATAGTATCTCCCTATTATGACTCAGCATCTCCAAAGCAGGACTTTGTTGCACCTAATTACTATAAGTAGCATAATTAGGAGATACTAAGTCCTAATAAGGAGATAATATCAAACAATGTTGATAGTAATTGAGATATTAAGGCCTAATTAGGCCTTATTATCTCCTAATTAGGACTTAGTATCTCCTAATTAGTACTTAGTATCTCCTTAATAAGTGTTAAAATCTCATAATTAAGACTGTATATCTCCTAATTAGGACTTAGTATCTCCTATCTAGGACTTAGTATCTCCTAATAAGGACTTAGTTGCACCTAATTACGAGATAATATCTCCTTATTAGGACTTAGTATCTCCTAAATCGGAGATAGTATCTCCTAATTACGAGATACTATCTCACAATTACGCGATACTTAGTCCTAATTAGGACTTCCAATCTCCTAATTATGAGATACTATAAGGACTGTGTATCCCCTAATTAGGAGTTAGTATCTCATAATAAAAACTTACTATGTCCTACTTAGGACTTAGTATTTCCTAATTAGTACTTAGTATCTTATATTAGGACTTAGTATCTCCTAATTAGGACTTAGTATCTCCTAATTAGGACCTAGTAGCACCTTATTAAGAGACACTGTCTTCTAATTAGGACTTAGTATCTTGATAACATCTCCTAATTAAGAGGTAGTAATTCAGAATTAGTACATACTTTCTCCTAATTATGAGATACTATCACCTTATTAGGATTTAGTATCATGTGATTAGGAGTTAGTATCTCATAATTAGGACTTAGGATTTACTAATTAGGACTTAGTATCTCCTAATTAGGACTTAGTATCACCTAATTACGAGATACTACGTCGTAATTAGGATTCAGTTTCTCCTAGTTAGGAGATAGTATCTCCTAATTACGAGATACTATCTCCTTATTAGGAGATGCTAAGGCCTCATTAGGACTTACGATCTCCTAATTAGGACATAATATCTCATAATTAGGACTTAGTATCTCCTAATTATGAGATAATGGAATACAAAATTAATATAGAAGGTGGCACTAGGACGCTTCCATACCAACCCAAGCATGCCCCGGACGGTTTCGCTGACTGACACGGGGAACAGGCCGTTTTCTTGTAGGTGATTGCAGCTAAAATTTATTGAAAGAGGTATCGAGTAAATGCAAGTGGGCCAGCCCCGCCCCACAATACGGGGCAGCCCGGTACTTGTACAGGCATAGCTCGTTACCCTCACGATAACTTTACATCGGTCGCTCAGAAGGTGCCCGCACGGTTGCCGTCGAAATAGGACGATGTTTTTAAAGTAGAAAAATCGTTCGGCCACTACCATATCCAAGCAAACGCCGTCTGGCGATCGCCCGGTCGCCGTTAACTTTTAAGTATTCTTTATGCCTAGCTCACAAACAGAACAGGCGCCGTCCGATTTTAACAAACAATAAAGCATCGGCAATTTTCGGAATCTGACAGAAACCGCGCGATTTATATATTTATTTGTCTTGCGTGGTCAAAATCCCAAGATGGCACAGTACGGTTTTCGCTTACAGACAGGGTCAACAAGCAGTTTGAGCCACGGCGCCCTTGATGTGAATATTTGAATCTGACGGTCGCTGCGCAGGCTTGTAGATGATTGAAACTAAAATGTATTGAAACAGGTCTTGAGTCAATGCAAGTCGGCTGGCCGCCGCCCAACAAACGGGCCGCCCTGTACAGACACCGCACGATACCCTGGCGATAAATGTTCATCGGTCGGGGCCTTTCTGGACGCCTGCCGGTCGCCGTTTGAATTGGACGATGTTTTTAAAGTAGAAAATTCGTACGGCAACCGCCTGATCTAAAATAAAAATGCAATCCGGCGATCGGACGGTACCCGGCCGACGTGATTTCGATCTCCCTGACCCCGAAAAAAATCGCCCGGTGGCCGTTAATTTTTAAGTATTCCTTAAACATCGACGGGCGCCGTCTGATGAGCAAATGTTTCAGCTGCCACCGCCCGTTTGCAACTTCTGCCTGCCGGTCGCTGTCCGATTTACCCCGATTTTTTGGGAAACAGACGCCCTCCGGCGGCTGTTCCTAGGTTGTGACTGGGGCATCACCTGTAGCTAATACACGCGTTATAAGCACCAATAAAAAAACTTAGTCTTTAAATATAGGGAGCCCTATGCAAAATTAGTTCGAAAGTTCATTTATATTTGTATACGTTATGTCAATCGATAATACCAATTTCTTGATATAAGAAAACATTAAGAAACTGCATGAATAATATAATGTATGCAACGAACTGTTTGTTTGTATTTTTCGCGGTATTTAACAGTATTTCAGTCATATCACGGCGGTCTGTTAACCTACTCACAGTTTTCCTGGGCAAGCTCAGCCGATCTAAGCGGTTTACCAGTACTAAGTGCACATACGTATGCCAGTAACTGACAACTGCCCTACTTGCATCAGAGATAGGGGGAGAATGAACGTAGAAATAATTTCATGAACAATCCCCACACAAGAGGCAACAAACTGAAATCACATAAATGTTCAACGTTTTCAATAAAGCTGAAAATTTAAATAGCAAGAATGTATTGCATATACATTTGTAATATATAAGTCAAAGATACAAAAGTGTAACAAGATGAGTAAATGTTGGTCATGTCACGTATTATCTGCGTCTAAACAATACATGTATATAAATGTAGTGACATTTCAATTCTTGTGGTTGTATGAGGGATTCAGACCATAACTCTGGTATCATAGCAACGGCTGATATCCCGCATGGTGGCCGTCTGTACTATCATACTCGTCACGGTTTAATTTAGGGTTTAAGTTTGAACCGACGATCATTGGGCGTATTAAGATACAAAATAAAAAAACAACTGAACATTTGAAAGTGTTACGTGTTTATTATGCTAACAAAGTTCAAGAGTAGCATAAATAATGTAAATTTAATTGCACAGGCAATACGTTGCTTAACAGTTCTAAATTATTTAAACACAATTACCTTCCTTGTACCTAACAGTTAAGTTAAAGCAGCAGTCCAGAAATATGTTAATGAAACAACTTTTCAAAAATCCTAATGGACTATCCTAATGCCTCTGGAGTAAATCAGCATGCACATTAGTATATATTCCGTTATTATCAAGCGTTTTTGAACATAGATATAATAAAATGCCTTTCGTAAATAAGAAACAATTTTCAGTCGCATAAACGTCATAAACGTTCATTATAAATAATGGCAATTTAAGATGACTGTATTGAATTATATTCTATGGACTGCGACTTAAAACTAGAGTTATTACAATGCATGTTGAGAATGCATCGTTACCTCCGCCAAGAAAGTTAAGTTTTTGCCGACGTTGGTTTGTCAGTTTGTTAGTTAACACTTTTACGTACATGTACGTAAAACGTTATCAGCGGATGTGCATGAACTTTTCGTGAAGGAATTGGCAAACTAACAAATGATTAGATTTGAGGGTGATCCATGTCACTGTCTGGATCCAGGAATTGTGTTAGGAATGAGCCGACTTAGCGAAGGTCTGCGCTCTTTTAATGCTTTTTAGTATCATTCTGATCTATATGTTACTTGACTGTATTCTATTATGCCAGTAACTTCATGAATAAAATGTATATAATTTTATATACAGAGGTGTTTTGTATAAAAAGAAACAAAACTTAATTATTAAAATAATACCTGCGCATCCTGACAGCCCTATACACACTGTTAAGCAACAAATCCACAGTCGTATCCTGTGGTAAGCCCTGGCTGGGGTTCACTAAGAAGAAGCCATTTTGGATGCGTCTACTCATATAGAGGTTTAGTTCGAACTGAGAGAACTGGCCGGTAGATTGTTACTCTTCATGGCTGGAGTCGGGTACGCCACGAGGTAGATAAGAAATCCAGGAGGTTCTTTCAACACTGGGTCATGTGCCCCGAGATAACGTACGGGTTGCACAATATTGCCACACGTTTAAACAAAACTGATTATTCAGTTTGTTTTGTCTTCTGGCTATGTTTCAAGGCAGTCAAATCGTTTCAGAATTCGGTTTATGTATTTCTCTCATTAGACGATAAGAACAAATGAACACCAATGGCATACAACTAAATGCAATACACTATATTGCAGAAGGTCATTATATATTCTACATACGGCCGAATGCTTTTTTCTTCAGAAACGTGGACAAATCAGCAAACATAGACTGTAAATCAACATGGAATAGAGGAAGTCTTAAGTGTCTTGCCAAACACTAGAATGTTTAAATCTTTGATATTTCAAAGTACAGTGAATCGTTTTTATTTTACATGGACATTAAAATCCCATCGCCAACCCATTTATTCATTCCAGCGTTCAAATCGCAAATACCAACAAAACTTAGCAGTACATCTAGCGGGTTTCCGACGAGTAACCATACGCACAGACTTATTACAGCATTAAAAAGATCCACATATTACAGAAAGCTCAATGTTGAGATCAATTCAAATTGTGACCAATGTTTAGTCGACAATGCCAGCTCAAAGAACCGGGCAGTGAACAGGCCAGGATTAATTAAATAACAACTTCAACTTATTGCATACAGTACTTATTTATTTATTTATTAAATATATAGATATCAACATGGTAAGATATTCAAATGAGATTCGTGCATGCAGTATCAAACAGTTTGAGATATACATTCGGCTACAAACGAATACAGAAACTAGCAACACACCATTAAACGCGATACATGGTTAAGGCTTATGGAGTGAGCTGGTATATTTTACAGAGAAGAAACCATAACGGTCATGGTGGATGGACGATACTATTAATATAAGTTATTTCCGAAATTTTCAACCATTTGCACAACTATCCATCATTTTCAAAAAGAATGAGTTTTCTGAACAGTTTTATAAGGTGTACGTTTTAAAACTGCTAACACAAGTACACTTGTGCCAAGTGTCAGTTGTTTGGCCACGTCTTAGAGTTTTCAAGTAATCACATACAAGTAAACATAGCCTTGCAACAATGGCAGGAAACATCGAAAAAAACTTAATGTTTTATACATAATAAAGCCTCTGTGCAAATATTTAAACTATCTGTTATTATATGTCTAACATAGTGTTTTATGTTAGCCATGTTTTTTATATGAGCCATCGTTGAAATATGGAAAAGGTAACATGATTGCTGCTGTGTACAAACACATATAACATGAATACCAATAATATGAGGTTTAAAACAAACACAAGAGTACTTTCTTAGCATGTATAATAAATAAATGTGTAATAAATACTTTTTCAGTTCACTAACCTTATGTCACAGGAACTGATAAAAACTCAAGTAAAACCTAAATCTTTCATTACTTTATCTTGATAAATAATCACAGATTTGTTTAAGCTTTCACATGATCAGAATAGCTGTTATCAGATAAACAGCCAATTGCTGAAAGAAGCGATCGATTCATGAAGAAATAATCAAAGACATTAAACAAAACGAAATCAACCAAAGTAAATAGAAGGGTCAAATACGTGTGTATACATTAAAATTCGTATATGTATACAATTAAAATCATGTATGTACAAAGATATAGCCATTTAATACATTAATTGTTTTCAAGGACACAGCGTGCAAAACAAAAAGAACATAAGCCTTGTGTACAGCATTGCATGTCCTATTGAACATAAATATGAACGGTAGATAGTGTACATATATTGCACAATATGCTAAATATATATATATATAAATAGTAGGTTAAAGTTACAGCCAAACATGTAAATAGCAATTTTATGAAAATGCAATATAACAACACAAATATGTAAACTGGAAAGGAACAGAGTTAAACTAATATCTTGCTTAAGAGAAGGCAAACATTCTATACAAATGATGTTCATTTTGTAATTCCCTAAATGAAATATGTATAACTGAAATTCAAAGTGTGTGTGCAGCTCCCACAAAGACACCAAATACTGGTTCTACCCAGGAAACGGACTCGATTTGTCTCTATAAGCTTTAGGCTTTAGATGCAATCGAGCTAAAATAAACAGGTTTAAACGAAACTAATGTGTATGAATTTAGCCACGAACAGAATTGCAGGTATTGAAATTTAATTCACTTCATTAAAAAGTGCAATTTAATTTTCTTACAATTTGAAAAATAAAATGAACTATTGTGGTAAAAACTTAAATGCATGCGAAAATGTCTGTTGAGAAGATAACAGTAATGCAATATTTAAGTCTATAGTATATGATCAAGAATACGCAAGACAACCAGTGATACCATACACATTTCAAGAACAACCAAACATTTTATCTTGACAATATACAGCGTACTTGTCATGTTTAACATTCGGAAATGCAATAAAAACAAAGTTAAAACAAGATTTAAAATATTTGATCAAATAAATATGTGAAATCTATTATTGCAAAAGCATGAAAACACACAAGTAGCATCTGAGTATTTATAAGAGCATGCCCCGCTACTTATGGAAATGCCATCATGTATAGGACACAATATTATACATGTTCAATGTATAGCAATAGGAGGTAGAAATCAATCCATGGCATTGAAACCAGCAGTGTGGACCAAGCCATGCTGTGTCAGTGTTACTAGTAGGCCACAACCTGTAAGTATTAAAACGAATTTCCTCAATATATTGTGATACACAATTGTCTTCTTTATTATGTACAGTAGTCAGGAGATTTTAGGAAATAGTATGTATTTAGTTTGCAATATGAGGGGTAAACCTTCAACCGTAGAAAAATACTTATGTTCAAATTAACAAGTCTGGTCTTGTTTGCCCAGTGCCATTTAAGGTATTCAAATCAGTATCTTATGACAACAAATTTTGCTATAATGTTCAACTATTGGTATAGGCAAGACAAATTGAACACTGCCGTGTTGATATAAACGCTAGGCTATGACAATGATACTAACTTACATACATAAACACTACAACTACATCAATAACTACCAATAATTTTTACAAAAACAGTTTACAACTGTGTATCACTTTGTAAGTTCTATGTAGTATAAGTATGGAGAATAGTATACAACACATGTATATACACAATAATACCTGAAAAGAGATTTGCATTACATGTACTTTTTTCAACTTGCATGCACAAATTCAGCAACATCCCAGAAACAACAATATTGCAGAGCAATGAACAATATAAAATTTCACAACTTGTCCTTAATAAATTAATCATTGGAAATAACCTTTCTTTGTATACTCATAAAAACAGTGACAACAATTTTCTCTTATAAACAATGCATAAGCAAAGAGTGTTTCAAACCAGTTACGGACTGGGAATCTAGGCTAAAAAACAAAGGTCAATAATTACATGTGGAGCCACACTTAAATGTGTCGTAACAAAACTCTTAAATGTTCGACACTCGCACATCATCCAAGCGCACTATCGCATCTTCGTCATTTCTCCCGTTGCGTTTCCGCGCGCTAGAGCCGTTCTCACCGTCGGCCCCTCCCTTTCTCAACTTCCCCGTGAGGTTGCCGAGCAGGATGTCGGTGACTGTGTTGCCCTTGGCCTTCTGCAGCTCGGTCTGGATAACAATTTCGCTGGAGATGTACGCCTCCCGCCGGATCTCCTTCTTCACCTTGGCGGGCACGTCTGGGATCAGATACGCGACCAGGCTGGTGGTCACCACTACCAGGTTCTGAAGCAGCAACAGAGAGATAGCAGGAGAAAACTTTGAACCAAGTTTGAAAGTAGAGGAATTGATCATGCTTAAAAAAAATAATAATAAAGAAATATACATATACATTTCTTTTTTACTTTATAACTTGAATAACAGGTATTTTTCTTTTAATCAGTGTCATAACTTATTACCAACACCACCTTTATTTACGCCATAAACTAGCCCACCCAAGCTAAATCACTGCAAAAACCACAATTAGCACCATCAATACCACTTTAACCATTACTTCCAAATAATCAACTAGCATAATCTATTCCACAACCATTACCATCACTACCACCACCATAGCTACCTACTACCACCACCACCACCATCATCACTACCACCACCACCATTACTACAACCACCACCACCATCAATAACACCACCACCTTCAACACTGAAACTACCTCCACTTCTACATCAGTCTCTACCACAACCATCACCACCGCTAACGCAACAACCTTAAACCACAACCACAATCATAAATCACAACAGCAGTACACAAACAGTGCCATAAGAATACACCTATCACCAGATGTTTGAAGTATGCCCTGACACAGGCATCTGACCCGACCTTACCTCAAACACGACAACAAAGGCGAAGCGAGCTGCAAGCACGTGCCAGAATTTCTCCGAGTAGCGATACTCGTACAACTCTCCGGTCTCGTCCACATAGCGAGGAGGATAGCGGAAATCTCTGTACCTAGAAGAATAACAATTGAAGCCCGTGAATTCAGTATCTATATGAGATACCTTACGATGCATTGTGCCTTTTTAATCATTTAATGCATAATTGGTTAATTTTGTTGAACTGAAAACTAATTTCTTAATATATCTCAACAAGAAATGTCAATCCAAGTGGGTCACCGGAAACAAAAGTGACTGGCTAATTCAATGGACCACTGCTACTTTCTACTCACCAACATACATCAGCTCCCGGTATTCTCTTATCGGGTTCAAAGTCTGACGTGTTGAACTTGGAGAGCCCCCACTCGGTGTAGCCAACCAGTGTCTGGTCTGGACTGTAGTAGTAGACGTAGACCAGTCGGGGGATGAAGTCTGACGAATGGGCTATGATGAACGCCTGCAAGTGTACAAGATGATGTGAAATGCCGGGGAAACATACCCATAAGTGCCTCTAGTGACACAGAGAAGGTATTTGCATTAACATGTTGTTTTAGAACAAACAAAAGAGACTATTACTTAACAAATAATATACAATATCATAATATGAGGCATGCCGTGGGAAAACCAGACTTGGTGCATGTGCATAAAGTGTCGTCCAGGATCAGTCTGTGCAGTCCGCACAGGCTAATTCAGAACAGCACTTTCGGCCTACAGTGGATTTATGTTTAGCAGAGACTTCCTTGAAACAGAAAATACCATAAAAGCGGTAAGTGTGAGAACACTTTACGCGCATGCATTTAGCCCGGTTTTCCCACGGCACGCTAATTTGCACTCTGACATGTATAATGACAAGGACAATCGAATGCATCAAAGGGTTATATTGAATGCATTACACTGCTCTATTTTCAGTTATCACAGTTTGAAGTGCAAATAAATATTTTATCCAAATAAAGAAAATCAACAGCAAATGATTTCTATACTAATTCTATTAACATAATGAACACCAGCCATTCTGAATAGCTTCCTGTTAAGAACTTTCCAGATTTGGCTTCTTGTTTACAGCAACAGAAATCGGCCTTATCCGCGGATGTCAGTGTTTGTTATAACAGTTTAAATGAGTTTAACTAATGACTGTATCCAAACTTCTGATAATGTCAAAACGCTATTTTAAATTTGTGACAGCTAACAAATCAGTCATCATAGCTTATCAGTGTACCAATGTTTAAACTGTTAGGCAAATAACATTGACTGAAAAATAGCACTGATACAGTAGCTGGTAAAGATAGGGGATAGACCACTTCTATTGATAGCATTCACCGGATATCAAACAGACTGGCATGAACACAGTGTCTGATCACCAGGAAATTCTCAACTATCAACTGAAGATCACTTTCTTAAACCAACATGATTTATAGCTCAGTCAACTGCACTGGATAGCTTGATTGACGGGTGCTCCAATATGGGTCATTATTGGAACATCAATCAATCTCAGCAAAGCAATAAAACACTAAATGACTAAATAGCCAAATGAATCTATGAAGTACAATTTTGTGTTTTAACTTATTTACATGCATGTGTATGCTGATAAAATAGCACAGCTGTTGTAATTTAAGACAAAATATCAAAAACACCAAAACAACACTTAATTAGGACAGACAAAACCGTGAAAGGAAAATGTAAGCAAGTATACTTAAGTCCTGTATACCGATAATCATTAAAATTAGTTTTTTAGTTGTTCATCAAACTTATGTTTTTTCTGTAGCAATATTTAAGTAATAACTAAATACTTACTAATGAACAGCAAAAGGATAATAAATCAACACCTTTTACGCAACAGCATAAATCATCTTGTCATCAAAGGAGTTGATTGCAAGTCTCTGAAGCCAAAGATACAACTTACAGACACTTGATGAACATACATTTGGCAAATTAATTCTTGTGGTTAGAATTGTTCAAAAGACAAAATTACTGTTTGGGGGAATGAAAAGAAATCATATATTATGACGTCACACAGTTCCATTAATATGGCAATTCGCAACATTGTTAATCATGAGCATTTATTTAAGAAAATAATTTTGATTATGAGTTGTTTATCTGTAAATAAACAACGATTTTTAGTTCTGATGCGTAGGAATTAACAAAGAATCATTGTTTATTTACAGACAAACAACAATAAAGTGAAAATTACTTTGATTCTTCATGACCTGAAAATCTATTCTGCAATTACAATTCAATCTGTATTTCACAGTGCGTAACTACTTTTTCAAATTGTTTATTGGCAATTTAACAATGGAAATTGTTTTCTTTGTCTATAGAAAACTCTGCATGTGTCATGTTAGAATTCATTATCACTCTGCATTTGGGCAGTTAACAACATACTGGAATAATATTCCATTGGTATAATATGCAACTTTCTATGTTAAACAATAAAACAAAACAAAAAAGGCTTCCATTGCATCAAATAGTATTGTCAAAACTCAGTTATAAATAATGACATGGTCAAATAATACACAATCATATATTCAAAGCCAATTTACTCAAATGTAAACAAAAATTGACTGTGTGTGATTTAAATTGTTTTATCCAACTTTAGTAACTTTCATAAATAACTGCAACCAAAACGAAATAGGCATGCAATAATGTATGCTCTTTGGTTAGCTATTTTTGAACGATAAGAGGCAATCTGCATTGCATGAGAAATGCCACGACACAAATTGCATAACTATGGTCTGATATACATGTAAGCACTGATTTCACATGGAAGGATTTAAGAACATTTAAAACTGGCAGTGATACAAATTACAAACATTTGAGTGCAGATCAATATGATAAGGCTGTTAAACAAATCACATTTGACCTAAAAAACGGCAACTTGAAAAAAAAAAATTTCTTAAGGTATTTTTTTATCAAATCAATTTTGCTTTATCGTTTAAACAAATACAAAAGGTATATGTTTGCTTTGGCAAGAATCTCTGCCAAACTGAAAGAATGTTCTGGAAAAAGTATGTGTTCACAGTATATCATCACTAGATTAAAGGGACTTGTTTACAGATGTTTGATATTTTTGAAAAATGTCATTAAAGTGTGTATGTATGATCTTTCATATCAATTATTTTCACAATAAGCAGATGAAAGTGACATTAAAAGTTGAAAACAAATCAAAGGAACCACTATAATATCAATTAAATCAACAAGTACTGGTGTCGACTTTTGCATCGTTTATTGGTGCTGTGTAACCTAAACCAACTGTCAAGTCAACATATATACATGTATTTGAGTTTCCGCTTGTATAGACGAAAACTATTTCGTGATATAAAACTAGCTAATTGTGCATTTTAAGGCATGTTGGTTCTTAACTTTTATTCCATTTAAAATTAAACTACCTGTAAAATTTACTTTATTTCGCTAATTGTATTGTATTTATGCCTCTGTATCTGTTTGTAAGATGGTACATACACTCTTTAAATGACTTTACTGCAAACACTACAGCATCTCGAATAATCTAAAACAAATATTATATAAAGTAACAAAGTTAAATACATACATACACGGGACTTTTGAAACAAATCTAACCATTCGGCCATCCTGACTGAAACAAATCTAACCATTCGGCCATCCTGACTGAAACAAATCTAACCATTCAGCCATCCTGACTTTGAAACAAATCTAACCATTCGGCCATCCTGACTGAAACAAATCTAACCATACGGCCATCCTGACTGAAACAAATCTAACCATTCGGCCATCCTGACTTTGAAACAAATCTAACCATTCAGCCATCCTGACTTTGAAACAAATCTAACCATTCGGCCATCCTGACTGAAACAAATCTAACCATGCGGCCATCCTGACTGAAACAAATCTAACCATTCGGCCATCCTGACTGAAACAAATCTAACCATTCGGCCATCCTGACTTTGAAACAAATCTAATCATTCGGCCATCCTGACTGAAACAAAATTAAACCATTCGGCCATCCTGACTTTGAAACAAATCTAACCATGCGGCCATCATGACTGAAACAAATCTAACCATGCGGCCATCATGACTGAAACAAATCTAACCATGCGGCCATCCTGACTGAAACAAATCTAACCATTCGGCCATCCTGACTGAAACAAATCTAACCATTCGGCCATCCTGACTGAAACAAATCTAACCATTCGGTCATCCTGACTTTGAAACAAATCTAACCATTCGGCCGTCCTGACTTTGAAACAAATCTAACCATTCGGCCATCCTGACTTTGAAACAAATCTAACCATTCGGCCATCCTGACTGAAACAATTCTAACCATTCGGCCATCCTGACTAATACATTTATTATTTTTATGCTATGTAAGGGATACACATGTTTGATAATTTTATCCATTTTTATAGACGATTTTCCAAAAACAAAACAATATTTCCAATATATTTTTTAGTCAAGAGTGTTATTTCGCTTGTTTGTAGATAAGTTAACGTATAATTTCTTTTTGGAATCTATGACAAATTTTTTGAAAATTGTCAATTTGCCAATCTGTGAACAGGTCCCTTTAAAGAGTGATATTAAAACCAATGGTTAAAGACAAACAGAGAGCGACAAATTAAAGCAATGTATGAATATGTTGGACACCATTAGTGGTAATAGAATGAATGTCAGTCAGAGCCATTAATACTGTTTAATTATTTAGCTTGATTGATAAATTATTTTATCTGTATATGTGATATGCTTCCAATGTTTGTTCAAACAGTTTCCGATCATTAGAAATTCACTTTAAATCTTATAGAAATACACCAAGTCCATTTGTTACATAGGATTTTTCTTCATCACAGATTACAAACATATAGATAAAGCGATCCTTGATTCTAACTCTGCAACCACAGGTGATTTGTTAAATTGTTGCTGTGTTTGCTGAATAGATTTTGTAATTTAGAACGCCATATGAACTGCATACCAAGAGTAAGAACTTATTTTGAGAAAGCAAAACGGCCTGTAATAATGTCCCTTTAAAATATTTTAACTTTATTTCAAAAATGCTTCTGCATGAATTGGTACAGATAAAGAGCAACAGATTAGGCCCGTATTTGTGTAAATACCCAATTTTGAAACACAATTTATTCAATTAATTTAAACGTTATTGATTGCCAAAACTCAAATCAAATACTGAATACTAAAAAAACGAAGATTGCGTAAAGATAAGTGTTGAACTGATACTAATAGTGAAAATATGTAACGTGTTTGATGCAAGCTCAATATGACAAGTGACCTGTAGTATTGTGATCAGATCATCCATGCATGGTTATAGGGACCTGTAGTATTTTGATCAGATCATACATGCATGGTTATAGTGACCTGTAGCATTGTGATCAGATCATCCATGCATGGTTCTAGTGACCTGTAGTATTGTGATCAGATCATCCATGCATGGTTATAGTGACCTGTAGTATTGTGATCAGATCATCCATGCATTGTTAGTGACCTGTAGTATTGTGATCAGATTATCCATGCATGGTTATAGTAACCTGTAGTATTGTGATCAGATTATCCATGCATGGTTCTAGTGACCTGTAGTATTGTGATCAGATCATCCATGCATGGTTAGTGACCTGTAGTATTGTGATCAGATCATCCATACATGGTTCTAGTGACCTGTAGTATTATGATCAGATCATCCATGCATGGTTCTAGTGACCTATAGTATTGTGATCAGATCATCCATGCATGGTTATAGTGACATGTAGTATTGTGATCAGATCATCCATGCATGGTTATAGTGACCTGTAGTATTGTGATCAGATCATCCATGCATGGTTATAGTGACCTGTAGTATTGTGATCAGATCATCCATGCATGGTTATAGTGACCTGTAGTATTGTGATCAGATCATCCATGCATGGTTCTACAATGGTAAGCGTATTGATGAAATTTGTGTGGTACAGTTTTGGTATTCAATTTTGTTGTTTCCAACAATCAATTAATTCAACGTTAATGGCGTTACATAATTTCAAGCATTCAAATAAATCGCTCAGTACTCGATTATTTTTAAAATGATTGAGTAATACTCAATTGTGGCAAAATCCGTATCTGTTGCTCTGCAGATATGTTTGATCTCTTGTCTGTAAAATGTTTGAAATTAAAAGCATGGTTAACGTGACCTTAACAGACTGGTACTTACATTGGACACGGTCGCCAGGCGTGACCTAAAAAGACTGGTACTTACATTGGACACGATCGCCAGGCGTGACCTTAAAAGACTGGTACTTACATTGGACACGATCGCCAGGCATGACCTTAACAGACTGGTACTTACATTGGACACGATCGCCAGGCGTGACCTTAACAGACTGGTACTTACATTGGACACTATCGCCAGGCGTGATATTGCATACAGGATCTCATACCAGATTCCTGTCAAAGAAAGTGACGAGGTAAGTACAAAACAAGAACACAGGTTATGGCGATTTAAATCAATGGGCCTACAAATGTGCACTTAATATTTCTATTCAATAAATGTGTTTTACCTTCAAGCTATATTTGACTAAAATGATTTACGCATCATTTGCTGCTCTTAAGTTGAATAATATTTATAATGGAAATATTTCCCAAACTTGTATTATTATGAGACATTGTGATACCTATAAAGTACACTATTACGCTGCTTTTTTCCCCAAAATTACAACACTAGTAACTTAACTGAGGTAAAGATTTATGAATGACATCAGCTTATTTAAAAATAAGTAATCACAATGATTGAGTAAGTGTTCTATTTGTTTACCTAATATTTTTCAAGTGAAAGAACATGAAGAACAAATCAGACTACCAATGCAACCATGGTAGAGGTTATCAACTAAAATATGGAAAGCAGATGAGGTAAAATAAATATAGGATCTGACACGAGTTGTCATTTCGTACCATAATTTATTAAACGAGTTGAGGAATTTTGTTAGTATGCGAATCTTTGGCGAGCTTACTAACAAATAATCTGCATGAGTTTAATAAAATATGGTATGAAATGACGAGTGTCAGATCTTTTTTATCACATGCTTTTAAACAAAATAAAACCCTTCTAATTTTACCAAAATAAGTCGGTAAATGCTTAAAGTTGTGTACTGACGTGACATCATTTCATGTTGACTACATAATTTCAACCAAATAACGCCATGCGATTGGTAAGTCAAAGAATATGTAGCCAATGAACACGCTCAAAATGTTATCTTACACATGTGTAAGATAGAAATATTCGTAATGGTTGTATTACACGGGAAACAAGGCATAGCGTGTGATAAAACTTAATTTGCTAAAACATTTACCAATATCAGCAGCACTCTCTGCGAGGGGGCGCCGCAGGTCGGTGCAGAACTTGAGGGCGTCAGCGCGAATCTCTATGACGTTGTTGAGCAAGCAGCACAGCGGACCCAGGGGGAACGCAGCAACAAATATGGTCAGGAAACCATACTGCAACACAGCAAAGTCAAACAACAGAAAATAAAGAAAAAAAAACATTGATTATCCATTCTTTTATGTCAGTAATTTTAAACATTTCCAACAGTTAACATATAATACAATGACACATATTGACATCAATTTCCTAAAAATAGATACTCCCTGTTATAATACTTTAAGCTGATTAAGGTCCGCAAAAACATTAAAAACAATTATGTGCATGTCTATTAATAAACTATTATGTGCACAGATCTTTTGAAAACATGTTCTTCACCTAACAAGAATAAACCCACACATACTTCGTATGTTGCACATGGCCATTCCTTGTATGCTATTTGACATATAACAATATAAGATAACATTGAAATATAACAATATAACATATCTTTGACATATAACATAACATTGACATATAACAATATAACATAACATAGACCTATAACAATATAACATAACATTGACATATAACAATATAACATAACATTGACATATAACAATATACCATAACATTGAAATATAACAATATAACATAACATTGAAATATAACAATATAAAATAACATTGACATAACAATATAACATAACATTGACATATAACAATATAACATAACATTAACATATAACAATATAACATAACATTGACATATAACAATATACCATAACATTGACATATAACAATATAACATAACATTGACATATAACAATATAACATAACATTGACATATAACAATATAACATAACATCGACATATAACAACATAACATAACATTGACATATAACAATATACCATAACATTGACATATAACAATATAACATAACATTGACATATAACAATATAACATAACATTGACATATAACAATATAACATAACATTGACATATAACAATATAACATAACATTGACAAATAACAATATAACATAACATTGACATATAACAATATAATATAACATTGACATGCAACAATACAACAAATAAAATAACATTAACATATAACAATATAACATAACATTGACATATAACAAAGCACATACTCTATAGGCTGCAACATTGTTCAATTTTTTCTACAGTAGCTTTATACTATTGCACTAATTTCAAAGCATAACTATTACAGTTTGTCTCACCCATTTCCAGGTACTCTTGGTAGAGGCTGGTGTGTTCCTGTAGCTGATAGTCCTTCTCCCAGGCCGCCAGCTTGGCCTTCTGCTCGGCCGTCTCTTTCATGACTTTCCGACGATACACTCGCTTCAACAACTTTATAATCTTCCAACAAAAACAAAATTGCTTCTGCCAATATATTCTGTGCAAGGGGACAATTCGTCTTTATGACTGTAATATCATGTTGCCTTCGCAAAAATTTAGCAGCTGGCTTAATAACAAACCACAAGAAATAAATATATTTATTAAAAACGTAAAAACTATTTTTGATTGTAAATCTTATACCCCTGTCAAACTATACCGCGTTTTACCGACGTTGTTAAAATGCGCAGTGAGATCGCAGGAAAAATCTGATACTTGTTCGTGAAGATGGAGATGTCACGGCGTCCTCACAGCGACCAAGGTGTTGCTACGGAGCTCCCATGGCGTTCTATCGCTTTCTTACGAAGTTCTTGTTGACGATTGTGTGCTCTCACAGCGCTTCCACTGTGTGCACTTCGCTTTCAAGGCGCTCACACTACGCTGAAGGCGTGTTGAAAACATTTTAGTCATGCAAACGCCTATGGAGACGGTAGAAGTGCCTTGGGAGCGCAATGATCGCTGTGACAGCTCCGTACAGTCGTTGCAAGGGCGCAGTAAAATAAATAACACTCCATATAAGCACCGCAGACATGCCGTAGACGCGCCGTATAAGCGCAGTACAGACGCAATGACATCTTTGAGAACGCCGTACAATCTCCGTGCAAGCGCCACCGACAACCACAGCGTTCGCACTGCGACCTCTGTGCGCGCCCGCAGAGCACCTGTGGCATTGTAGGTGACCTTACTGTGCTTCTATGGTGACCTTACGGCAACCTTACTGTGCTCTTATCAGAATGCCGAGTGACAGCGTTTGTTTTGTGCATGCTCAAAGTGTACGCCGATGCTTAGCGTTGCATGCGATCCCAACGCCTCTACTGGCGATGCCACGATTGTACTGCGCGCACCTCGGCGTTCAGCATTTTTCTTGGAAGCCGTGGTATCGCCGTGAGAACGCTGCCTTAGTGTGACAGAGGTTTTACTTATATGTACACTACTTGCAGTTAAAACATGTTTATTACACAATAAAGAATAGATAGATATAAGTTTATGTCCGATGCTTAACCATAATTATTACCATAATAAATAAAACATAACATGTATGTATCCTTAGTGTTCAAAGGTTACGCCTAACTAACGGCAATCTTTGTTACAAATTTCAATAAATGTTATGCTATATCTTAGGGTCACTATAGACTGTGGGAGTATGGTGTTGGTGATAAATATCTTACTATATCTTATATCAAACATTCAAGATGATGCAAACGTCCTCAAACAGTGGGTATAGAGTTCTGTTACAGGACAGGGAGATATTACCCCTTGTTTCTACATGTACTTTGCTGTCATAGTCATGGCAATTTGAGACTAAATTCTCTGAATACTTGGATAGAGTAGAGCTGGACATCAGTAAAATTAAATTATGACTTCAAGCACAATTAATGACAAGACTCTGTCATTTTGGGCATGTTATTATGCGAAGCTCAGACCACTACTACAGAAAAAATAACTTAGTATCTTTTTGCTGCAGACTCCGACCGTGATAGACAATAACACTTATCTGTTTTGCTGCTGATTTGTGTGATTTACAGATGCCTTAATAGTCAATGACTTGTCAAACAACTTTTCAATTTTGCTGCTGATTTTGTGACCTACAGATTTGTATTACACTATACAAATTCATCTGTATAGCTTCAGACATTGTGACTTACGTGTATTACACTATACAAATTCATCTGTATAGCTTCAGACATTGTGACTTACGTGTATTACACTATACAAATGCATCTGTATAGCTTCAGACATTGTGACTTACGTGTATTACACTACACAAATTCATCTGTATAGCTTCAGACATTGTGACTTACGTGTATTACACTATACAAATTCATCTGTATAGCTTCAGACATTGTGACTTACGTGTATTACACTATACAAATTCATCTGTATAGCTTCAGACATTGTGACTTACGTGTATTACACTATACAAATTCATCTGTATAGCTTCAGACATTGTGACTTACGTGTATTACACTATACAAATTCATCTGTATAGCTTCAGACATTGTGACTTACGTGTATTACACTATACAAATTCATCTGTATAGCTTCAGACTTTGTGACTTAAGTGTATTACACTACACAAATTCACCTGTATAGCTTCAGACATTGTGACTTACGGGAGTACAATCTCAAGTAGATTGTTCTGTATGATTTGTTTGCCGGCCATGATGATGGCTAGCTGCAGACACAGCTCTATCAGACAGCCGCCTGCCCCGCACTGAAACAACAGAGGCATGCTGGGATATATGGGATATAATTATATATCACTACTGATGGGTAACAATCAGATATAAACATCTAAAGTTATATTATTATTGGCAGATAATGTGCAAATAGGGCTTTTTTCATTACATAACTGAGGCCTAATAAACATATCTTGCCCAAGTAAAACATACGTTAAATCACAGTATCGCAGTATTTGACTACAGGCTAGACCTTGAAATACCCTGATACAAAACTGTTGAGATAGTTTCTCTATTGTACATGACTGGGAGCCAATGCCATGGTATAAAAAAAGCCCTGGGGTGGTATTCACAAAGCATCTTAAGTTAAAATTTATTCTTATCCTTAAATCTGGACATTTCCTCAACTGTATCTTGCTTGTATAAACAGTCAAGCGCAAAGTTACATTTTAAAATAACAACAGTAATGCAATGTTATTTTAGAAATATCAAGAAACATATGTCTATGTTTATTGAGTAAAGAATTAAAATAAATTCAAATTTTTCACTTAAGTTAACATATTTAAGAACTTACTTAATAGGCTTTGTGAATACGACCCCTGACAAATATTAGAGAATAAATGGTATCATACTAATTAATCAATAAATACACAACTGCATGCTTACAGAAATACATAAAATATGTATATTCACAATTTGAGCCACCCGTTTAAAACTAGTCACAGAATATCAAAACAAAAATCATGTTGCTGTTTGTTTGTTGGGATTTTTCACCGTTTTTAACAGTATTTCAGTCATATCATGGCGGTCAGTTAACCTACTCACACTTTTCCTGGGCAAGCTTAGCCGATCTAAGCAGTTTACCAGTACTAAGTGCACATACCTATGCCAGTAACTGACAACTGCCCTACTTGAATCAGAGGTAGGGGGAAGAATGGCCGTAGAAATAATTTCATGACCAATCCCCACACAAGTTATGTGGCCGGGCTGGGGTTCGAACTCACGATCCTCGGATTGATAGTCTAGCACTCTACCAGCTGAGCTAGCCGGCGAAAAACTGCCAATCTGTTTGCAAAATCATTTGGAAAGGAATTTCTACAGACAGTACAATACTTCTCATGCAGCAACATCTATAAACTTTAGTAAAGCTTTGCACACAAGCCTTTCCTTTTTCCGTCTCTGTAAACTTTTAGTAAAGTATTTGCTTTAGTGTTTTACAATAAAATATATCTTTGACCAGAATCAAATAACATAAGCAAACAAACTTCTAAAGCAGTTTTTCTGCCACAAGTGAAATAAAACTGACACCAATTGTTGTTGTTTTTCTTCTTGTCTTTAACAATTTCCATAAATCGAGGGTTAAGCATGAAACTATTGTATATGATACAGAATTGTACACAGATACAACAGTTTAACGCTCATCCATCAAAATGGAAAAAAAAACTTATGTTAATTCTGATCTCTGAATATTAGAATCAGTTGACGCATAATGTTACAAGAATATTTTATTCTTAGAACACTCATTATGTCTAGCAACTGACTCTTCACTAGTAAACATCCCATACAATGGTATATAGAATCACATATCAAATTACATATACAGATTAAATTTTGCTAAAATTACTCATTTATACTGTATACTATTAATTTAATTGATTTGCATTTCATATATTATTAACAATTTTGATATGACAAGATATATATCGAACTGCAGTAAATCATAAAATGTTTACAGTGACATTTCCATTCAAAATCTTATTACAATTACGAAACACCCATAAAATGATTAGCAAATAATATAGCAGCCATAAAATTATTTTAAAAAAACTTTAAAATCAAAATGAAAACAAAGAGAGCCATAAGGCCCTAGGTCGGTCACCTGAGTGGCTCAGGAATTAAACTGATCTGGGCAAGTTACATGAAGATTAGGCTAAAAATGTGGTCTCTAGATTGTCCGCAAGCTTTTTTTTTTAATTTGGCCTGGTGAACAAGTTTTTTACCACATGTGACCTAGGTTCGAACTTGTCGGACATATCATTACGACAAATGTTCTCACAAAGTTTCATGATCATTGGGATACATATGTGGCCTCTAGATAGTTCACAAGCTTTAAACAATTTCAATATATCAATGTAAGGAAAACTAAACCCCCTCCCCTTACCTGACGGCCATGTATTTCAACGGACTGGAACCGTTTTCTTACTCCGCCAAGATTTCATATGAAAAAATGTTCTGAGCAAGTTTCATGTTGATGGGCAAAAAATTTAACTTTCCAGAGTGTTCACAAGCTTTATCAATAGCCCAATTAGGAAAACTGCCCCCCCCCCCCCCCCCCATTTTCGAACTCGGCTGATATATCATATGAACAAATGTTCTGAGCAAGTTTCATGTTGATTGGGCAAAAGTGTGACTTCTTGAGTGTTCACAAGCTTTTTCTTCAATTTGACCTAGTGACCTAGTTTTTGACCCCATATGACCCAGTTTCGAACTCGACTGCGATATCATTGGGGCAAATGTTCTGACCAAGTTTCATTATGATTGGCCAATAAATGTGGCCTCTAGAGTGTTCACAAGGTAAATGTTGACGACTAAAGGATGCACGACGCACTACAGACAAAAGGCAATCACAACAGCTCACCATGAGCACGAAAAAACAACACTTTAAAACATGCATGTAGGGTCACTTGTTAAATGTGTGTTTACATTTTGCAGACAATTCAAGGAAGTGGGTGTCTAATTTGGACTAAAACAATATTTTTAACACTAATTGCTAACTGCTATTATGCTTATGTCATAATTTTATTATGATCTTGAAGGGATGTTTCCCATAAAGACTGTACCAGTGACACTGTTAATGAATAATTGCAATATACACAGACTTCAGCTCCCACATTGCAATATACACAGACTTCAGCTCCCACATTGCAATATACACAGACTTCAGCTCCCACAGAAATGCAATATACACAGACTTCAGCTCCCACATTCTGAAATGGGGAAGGTTACACACTACACTGGGCCCACATTCTGTCACGGTTATGGTTACACGCTACACTGGGCCGTTTTCTGTCACGGTTATGGTTACACGCTACACTGGGCCCACATTCTGTCACGGTTATGGTTACACGCTACACTGGGCCCCCATTCTGTCACGGTTATGGTTACACGCTACACTGGGCCCACATTCTGTCACGGTTATGGTTACACGCTACACTGGGCCCACATTCTGTCACGGTTATGGTTACACGCTACACTGGGCCCACATTCTGTCACGGTTATGGTTACACGCTACACTGGGCCCACATTCTGTCACGGTTATGGTTACACGCTACACTGGGCCCACATTCTGTCACGGTTATGGTTACACGCTACACTGGGCCCACATTCTCTCACTGTTATGGTTACACGCTACACTGGGCCCACATTCTGTCACGGTTATGGTTACACGCTACACTGGGCCCACATTCTGCCACGGTTATGGTTACACTCTACACTGGGCCCACATTCTGTCACGGTTATGGTTACACGCTACACTGGGCCCCCATTCTGTCACGGTTATGGTTACACGCTACACTGGGCCCACATTCTGTCACGGTTATGGTTACACGCTACACTGGGCCCCCATTCTGTCACGGTTATGGTTACACGCTACACTGGGCCCCCATTCTGTCACGGTTATGGTTACACGCTACACTGGGCCCACATTCTGTCACGGTTATGGTTACACGCTACACTGGGCCCCCATTCTGTCACGGTTATGGTTACACGCTACACTGGTGGCCACTTACGGCAGGAGGGTCTCCTGCAGATTGTTCTTAATGTTCTGTTTGCCAGCCATGATAATGGCCAGCTGAATACACAGCTCTAAGAGACAACACCCTGCCCAACACTGCAATACAATATTCGGCAAGTTCTAATAAAACAACATGACACAAAATAAATGCACAACAACTACAGCTCAGTTCTTGTAGAAAGACACCTCCAAATCACTGCAAAACAAAAGACACCATGTAATATCAGTTAAAAAGAAGATATCTTGGTCAATGCAGTACAACAATTACTTAGCAATACACAGACCAGGCAATGCCCTGTAATGTACTGCCAAGCATCATTAGTATAGTAGTACACAGAAATAATACCACCACCTGTAACACAATGCAACACTAAATGTTCTCAGTTCATAAGCACAATTAAGCAATACAATTCTTTTTATTTTATTTTCATTTTTCAACATACATCTCATACATCTTCATTATACAATGTTAATATATAAAAGTACAAGTTATACATACATCTCCATCACACAATGTTAATATATAGAAGTACAAGTTATGCATATATACAATATTAATACACTAAAATCAGTATTTATAATACATTCATTTATGTGTATTTTGCGTGATAAATTGTTTCTAGAAAATATTCATTTCATTTTTTAGTTTTGAGAGGATGCTGGATATAAAAAGTGATATACAAAAAAAACTAAAAAGGAAAGAGGATAATAAAAAGTCAAGGTGTTCCCTTTCATAGACATGAGGTGCTTGTTTTCAAAAACTGGAAGACTGCTATGGGAAAGCACATGTGTTGGCACAAATACACAACAGCTTCCCTAAGGTATGGGGAAAAAAAAAATAATAAAGAAAAAAGAAAATAACAATCCTATGAAAAGAGGGGGGGAAAAAGACAGAATAGGCAAGATTCACTTCAAAGGATTAGGATGTGCAAATTTTTGCCATTTTTTAAAATGCAGATCAGTTTTATTTTTTTCAAAAGCGATCTGCTCTTCTAAATGTATTTTCATTCTGAGAGCGTTTTTGAAAGTCTCGATATTTGGATTTTCGGCTCTTGATTTAACGCTAAATATATATGACTTCATCAGAATGAGTATATAGTTTATAACTGAATTATTAGCGCCACCTTTTTGTGTTCCAAGGATAATATCTTTTACATTAAGATCAATATGTAATTCTTTACTGCTTAAATAAATTGTGAGGTCCCGCCAGATGGGTTGTACAATATTACATTCAAATAAAACGTGTAATAGTTCTTTATACCTTGCACAAAATGTACAAAGGTTAGAAGCTGCTAGCTTACATTTATACAGGTATGCATTAGTGGGTAATATACCATGTAGAATCTTATACTGAAAGTTGCGTAAATTATTATCTATGGTGGCTTTAAATGGTATTAAATATGTGTTTTTCCAGTCAATACTTTGATTATAGGAAGTCATTATAATTTCCCATTTCTGTTGCTGTTTGGTTTTAACTTCATTAAAAGTTTGTTGAAGATTATATAAATATTTACACACCGTGTTTGTTTTTTGCACTTTTTCAAGTAATGTACTGTTGCTAAAATTAAAAAAGTCTGTTTCAGATAGTTGTTTTTTGCAAGTTTCTGGTATACTATTAATCAGTGTGTAATTTTAAGGTAATCGCTTGTAGGTATATCATACATGTTTTTAAATGTTGCAAATGTATACAATACAATACAATTCTAAACTTCTGCCAACTGGGGCACTGCGATTAAACATTTCATTGTAAAAATATAGCGTTCTTTAGTACACAAAGTGCACATCAAAGAAAACAGTTCAGAATAATAATGGTAAATTAACAGCGATGTACAAAGTAATAGTTAAGAAGATTTTCAAACACTTTGCTAGCCCTAGTGGTCCCTGAGCTTGACATTAGCATTCAACAATGTATTGCACTGAAGGAAATCTAAAGGAAATAATTAAACACGTTAAATTACGCATAATATTTAGTAGTGACCTTCCATTAATATTCATCAAAACTTCATTAACAAACAAAACTTGAATAACCTTAATGGGACACTGCAGAAATTAGAGTACTACCATTTATACACTTAAACCATTCTTCAAATGCATTAAACACACTCATTTGTGGCGTGTCGTGGGAAAACTGGGCTTCCATCTAACAACAAGTGACATGTATTTGTTTACGTTCTTTGATCTTGAAAAACATTTGAGGCGTGTCATGGGGAAACGGGCTTAATGCACAGGCGTAAAGTGTCATCCCGGATCAGCCTGTGAAGTTGCAGTCTGCACAGGTTAATCAAGGACAACACTTTCCACTTTTATTGTATTTTCTGTTTCAAGGAAGTCTCTTCTAAACACTCATCCACTGTAGGCAGAAAGGGTTGTCCTGGATTGCCTGTGCAGTCTGCACAGGGTAATCCAGGACAACACTTTACGCAGCTGCATTAAGCCCGGGTTTCCCATAACTGTCATTTTAGATGCATTCCTTTTACAGTTTGATCAGAGACCAAGTCATTCAAGTTGTGATAATAATACATAATAAACTGTACATTCTATAAAAGTTTTACTTGTTAAAATTACTGCAGAGCTGAGACTTATCTTTACAATTTTCATCTGATGTTATAATTTTACTGTGGAAATGTGCAATTCTCATACATGCCCTTGAAGAAGGCAATGTAGACGATGGAGGAGTAGTAGTTGACGAACTGCAGAGAGAACAGCTTGATGTTGATGCTGTTGTCGTACTCACTCTGAGTCCTCATGCACTCAAAGTCTGTCAGCCACACAGCCACCCGCGAGTAAATCTGCACACAAACAAGGAGCATTATTGACTTGCAAATAGGGAAAGAATTTATTTTTATCAGGCAATGTAGAATGACACCTTCGTTTTCTTATCACCAAAAAAGGGGAGGTAACTAAAACTAAGAAACATTTTGGTACTAAGTTTGGTACAGACTAAGAAACATTTTGGTATACATTTTGGTACAGACATATTTTAGGATTTATTTTGGTACAGGTTAACAAATGGCTCTTAATAAACATCAGTGATTGTTTTTGAAAATTTCTTAACTCCGTGTGCCCATGAAATAGGGAACTTTATCGCGACAAATTTCAAATTAGGGAGTTTTAAAGTTTATTTTTCATGAAATGTGTGCTCAATTTGCTGAACATAGTTTCTGGTACAGCCTCAACCACATTTGGCACCAAACTAATATGTTGTAAATAAATACAATAATGTTCATTGATTTCTTTTCTAAAACTATCTTGACCTTTTAGGAATGGACTCTTATTACAAAAACTTGTATTAGCAAGAGATGGTGGCATATTCCAGTAAATCTGCACAGAAACAATGTGCATTATTTACTTGTAAATAGGGAAAGAAGAATTTTTCAAAAGGGAATGAAGAATACGGCCTAAAGTTCCTTATCATAAGCAAATAGGGGTGAGCAAATCTTAAGGTCTTTAATTAAAATACGTTTGCACGTAAGGGGCTACAAACACATCAAAAAGCAAACTACCATATTTAAGAAGCAAACTACCATATTTAAGAAGCAAACTACCATATTTTAATATATCTACAATTGCTCATTGAACATTTTAGTACAATAAAACAAGCCCCATCAACATTGGACTGGCTTGGTGCAATAAACTGGTTCTAAAAATAACAACAAAAGATGTAAGTGTATTCCCTGCCAAACGTACCATGTTGAGTATGATGATTAGCAGCAGGTTGATGCAAGCGGCGGTGATGGTGGTGATGATGCTTGCATTCTGCGTGATCAGGTGCTGGGTCGATCCCAGGTTGCCGTTCTTTGGTCCATCGTTTTCCAGCAGCAGTAGCGCCGCCAGCGTGGACACCCGGTACGCTATCACGCCCACAACACCTCCCACTGCTATCGCCATCTACAGGGGAGTAATGATAGATATCAATGTTGTTGATTAATTTGACTGTAAATGTTGCTTTACAACAGAGTACAAATACAATTCTGAGCATAACTGAACATGTGTTGTTTTTTTTATTTGTGGCGTGTCTTGGGAAACTCCGGCTTAAAGCGTGTGCGTAGTGTAGTCCCGGATCAGCAGTTCACACAGGCTGATCCGGGACCACACTTTTTGCATTTATGGTATTTACTAGTTTAAGGAAGTCTGTTCTAAACATAAATCCACTGTAGTGTGAAAGTGCCGTCCCCGATCAGCCTGTGCACACTGAAGACTGATCCGGGACGACACTTTCCGCACACGCATTTTTCTGCATACGCATTAAGACAGGTTTTCCCATGACACGCCTCATTTGATTTTTCTACTGATCAATCATTTACAAATATGTTTGTATATTGCAGTTCCTTATGAGAAATTATAAGGATCATGTTTTGATAGTGAACTGTGTCTGCTGCTTCAATGAAAGTTACACACAATTTTACACAAACTCACATCTACAAAACAAAAGGGTTGCGCAGATAAAAAAACAAAGAAATGAATCTGGCTTAACAATAATAGACATTTTCAAGTTTTGCCAGTTACATTGAACTCATTCCCAGCTTCTTTTTAGAGAATACTTTATATATTTTATTGAGCTTCAAAAACAATTCACAATTTATACCAAGTGTATTTTGGTGTTTTTTGGTGTAAAATATGTTGACTGTTAAACACTTGATATTGTCAATGGATTGCCAAACGGGCCAATATGGCGTGTCGTGGGAACACCGGTCTTAATGCACGACGCGCCTCATATATGCAAAGAAGGCTGATAGGCCCATTTGGCTTTCAATGGATGAATTATCCAAGTGCAAAGATTGGATAAAACACCAAGTTCATTTGCATATAATTGATGTTTGCATAAACGGCTATTTCCCCCCCCCCCCCCCCCAGGTACTAGGCACTAGTCGCTCAAATTTGTAAAACTGTTTTGCCGTTTCAAGAACAATTTACACTATTTTCCACTATCTCGAAGCTACCATATGCACTGCTGAACAGCTTTATTTGCATATGACATTGCGAAAACGGCTCCCCCTGTTTCCCCCTGGTTCCTAGCACAACTGACCGTGAAGAGCATGAAGCTGTAGGAGAGCAGGAACTTAGGAAACCGGCGCCTCCAAAAGGGCAGGTGGGGCTCCATCATGCCCGTGATGGGGTTTACCTTCATGACTGGGTACGAGGCAAGCTTGGCCAGGTACTCCGGCCTTGGGGGCTCCTGAAGTGGTAGAAAGGTAATGGTTAGGTTTATAGTCTAATACTGACGTACCTGTACATCTTCAGCCGACTTTCACATTTAGCCAGCGCTTACTGGGTCATGAGACGTCCGATAACACTTGGCGTGGTATGCAGCCACGGCACATTGGCTTATTTCCCTCACAGGTACAGATGTATACACCTGGATGGAGTGGAGCAAGTGTGGGATAAATTCTTTGCTCAGAAAAATTCCAGTGGTCTGGGTGGAATTCGAACCACGGACCTCACGATCCCAAAGCCAGCGTCCTACCACTAGACCACTGCTCCCACACACTGCGGTGATATTGAACATGCAGTGCTTGGCTTAATAATTAAGACTTATTTTGAAAATTAAGCTTAATGGTAACAAATATATATCTGTAACTTTTGACATGCAGTATTTACTGCTTAACTAATACAATGAAACTTTGAAAATGACTTTTGTTTCTGTTCTTCATTTATTTAGTTTTATTTATTACCTAAATGCTAGGCTTACATGATAATATACATCATAATCATTGCTATTTGACATTTTAAAAGTAGAATTAAGAAAAGACACACATACTACAGAAGAGCATTTAATGTTATCAATGAACATAAATACACATTTTATTATAATAATATATACTATTTACAATTGCTTTCTGACTTGTAAATCTGGCTTATGAGCAAACTATATATATGCAAGGAGAATTGTATTGCCATCAATGTTCAAAATCAAAAGCCATACAACATGGCCAGTGCCCTCGATCTGTCATGTTTACAGTCATACAACATGGCCAGTGCCATCGACCTGTCATGTTTACAGCCATACAACATGGCCAGTGCCCTCGATCTGTCATGTTTACAGCCATACAACATGGCCAGTGCCCTCGATCTGTCATTATATTGCCAACAATGTTCAAAAGCAAAAGCCATACAACATGGCCAGTGCCCTCGATCTGTCATGTTTACAGCAATACAACATGGCCAGTGCCCTCGATCTGTCATGTTTACAGCCATACAACATGGCCAGTGCCCTCGATCTGTCATTCTTACAGCCATACAACATGGCCAGTGCCCTCGATCTGTCATTTTACAGTCATACAACATGGCCAGTTCCCTCGATCTGTCATGTTTACAGTCATACAACATGGCCAGTGCCCTCGATCTGTCATGTTTACAGTCATACAACATGGCCAGTGCCCTCGATCTGTCATTTTTACAGCCAAAATAAGGCTGCTTCCCCAAGAAAAAACAGTGTCATTTTTCCCCGTAATAGTTCAAAGATTTCCCCCAGAGTTCACATTTTTAACAAAGACTTACATAATTGTTTTATCTGTAAAGTAAGACTTTCATTGGATTGACTGTATTTTCTTTACAGTGCTATTGCAAATAAGTTATACATAATAGTTTACTGAATGAAACAGACTTTTAAAAGTATTATTATGTTATTTAAAGATTCCCCGTAATTAGGAAATGAAGCCAAAATTCCCCCATCTGAGGGTTGCGGTGGCATCCCCCAAACCACAAAGAAGTCCATGCATGTCAGACCAAACTGTACTACAACTGGACAACCATGCTCCACACAGCAGCTCTACTGTACAGTATCAGAGTATTGCGCAACTCTGTGACCACACCCACCTCCTGTTTCACGAACTCCACGAGGTCCCAGGTGTACTGGATCACAGACTGCTTCCTCTTCCAGAACTCCAGAAACAGAGTACCTGCAAGTACCAGTGGATAGTTAAATTAAGGTCATCGCATGCCGACCTACTGAATGAATCAATTAGGCTTTAAGGGACTATGTCATCAAAAAGGGCCTCAATGGGGCAATTTGTCTTAACAATCTGAAATTTAAATATATATACTGGCATATAATAATGGTTAAAACAGGGTATATATAATGGGAAAGAGTGTACGCATTATGAGATAAAAATATATTTATAATATGGGTTGTGTTTTTTGTTTGGCCTTTTTCCTGTTTACATGTTGACGTCAGAATTGTGAGCATTTTGTATAACCATAGTTTACATATGACTCCTTACCAAGCATGATAGCGCAGTTGGTTAAAGCGCTGCCTACTGTTATTCTGTTTGTATGGCTCCTAAGTCCTGAGTTCGATACCCACTTGGGGTTTTATTTGTGTAGGCTTGTATAATATTATTTTTATTTATTTAATGCACATGTCTTAGTAAAGCGCATTTCTATCAATGAATATCAATTAATATAATTTATAGTGCAATAGGAAGCCAATTTTCCATTGACACAGTCCCTTTTAATGTTTTATCAAACCTTAATTTTGAGTAGATTCTAAACATTTGATGTACGTACAAGAATACAATAAGACGTAATCTACAAACAAACAAGAGATGTTTGTAAAACATGTATGACCTCTGACTTGCAGCCAAGTTGTGAATATGTGCAATTGTTAAGAAAATGTTTTAATATGCAAGCCCAAGTGAGGTCTCGATATACGGTATCTATGTATGATGTTTCATTAACATATCTTGATGCGTTCTCAAGTTATTGAGAGGAAACCGTTTTTTTATTTTTAGTACTGGTGAACTTGACCCCACACACCCCATATAAAATCCCAAGAGAGGTCTCAATATAAGGTATCTATGTATGAAGTTTCATTAAAATATCTCGATACGTTCTCAAGTTATTCAGCAGAAATAGTTTTTCTATTTTTAGTAACGGTGACCTTGACCACACCCACCTCATATGCAATCCCAAGCGAGGTCTCTATATAAGGTATATATGTATGAGGTTTCATTAAAATATCTCAATGCGTTCTCAAGTTATTGAGCTGAAACCGTTTTTTCTATTTTTAGTAACGGTGACCTTGACCTTGACTCCACCTATCCCATATGCAATCCTAAGAGAGGTCTGAATATAAGGTATCTATGTATGAACTTTCGTTAAAATATCTTGATGCGTTCTCAAGTTATTTAGCAGAGACTGTTTTTCTATTTATAGTAATGGTGACCTTGACCTTGACCCCAACAACCCCTTATGCAATTTCAAGCGAAGTTTCAATATAAAGTATCTATGTTTGTAGTTTCATTAAAATATCTCGATGCGTTCTCATGTTATTGAGCGGAAACCGTTTTTCTACTTTTAGTAATGGTGACCTTGACCCCACCCACCCCATATGCAATCCCAAGCGAGGTCTCGATGTAAGGCATCTATGTATAAAGTTTTATTAAAATATCTCAATGCGTTCACAAGTTATTGAAGGGAAACCGTTTTTTTTTTTAACAGCGGTGACCTTGACCTCTGACCTGTTCACCTCAAAATTTAAAGGGTTCTTCCTTTCCTCCTAAGTAATCAGCGTTCCAGCTTTCATGATCGTAGGTCAAAGCATTCTCGAGATATCGTGCGGAAACGAAATGGTCTACGGACAGACCTACCGACCGACCTACCGACCGACCGACAGTTGCAAAGAAAGATACCCCCACTTCTTCGAAAGGGGGCATAATAAATATAGCGTCACATAATTAACAGCTAGAATATGTCGTCCATGTAGATGGTGCCATAGAGGAAGATGATTAGGCCGATAATTGACGGAGGCACGAGGAACTGAGTGTAGAATCCCAGCCAGGCGAAATACAGAGCTATCTGGGAGCCATAGTAGTTCCTGAAATGTGGGGGAGGATGTTTATAATGGACACCATTCTATGACAATTAGTGAAAAAAAGTAAGAGACGGCCATCAAATTCAATTGTCAGGCTCGGCTAGCTCAGTTGGTAGAGCGCTGGACTGTGAATTCAGGGATTGTGAGTTCGAGCACCAGCACTGCCACATAAGTTGTGTGGGGATTGGTAATGAAATTATTTCTGCGGCCATTCTCCCCCGACCTCTGATTCAAGTAGGGCAGTTGTCAGTTACTGGCATAGGTATGTGCACTTAGTACTGGTAAACTGCTTAGATCGGCTAAGCTTGTATGTGCACTTAGCACCGGTGAACGGCTCAGATCGGCTAAGCTTGCCCAGGAAAAGTGTGAGTAGGTTAACTGACAGCCGTGATATGACTAAAATACTGTCAAAAATGGCAAAAAATCAAAACGAACAAAAAAAATCAAATTTAATTATGTATCACGTCAAACTCGATTACATATAAATAAACTTAAACGTTAAGTACAACAACGTTTTTGTCTATATACACTAACATGAAATGTTGTGTGGTTTGATTACATTCTACATATCAGAATCACAAATATGGGCTGAGAAGGGTTCAGAATTATGTATCATATTTGGACCTTGACCTTGACCTAAACAAATAAAATCGATCCAGATTTTTAGTGAACGCCATTTTATAGCCTGATTCTGAAATATCTGGCTTAAGTTCATCTTGAACCTGAAACTCAACTTGTTTTCTGAACACAGGGCCTAAATTAAGCGCCCTGGCATGTGATTTTTGAGCCAAGCAAATAAACATATCATTATTCAACACTTACATACATATATTTATCCCATAATTTTCTGTCTTAGAAGTAAATGAAATAAATAATCCTAAATAACCCTAAAGGCGATTATGTTTTCTCCTACCTGATGTACTCGAGGGGTTGCATCTTGAAACACTTCCTCCAGTACGCCCAGTTCTCATACAGCAGCTTGAGGGTGTTCATCTTCGAGCCCGGTTTCCAGTGGCCCTGAATACAGGAACATGGCATATAGGAACATATGAGTCTACATATTAATAGTGGTAATATTATTGTTAGCATTCGTTACAGTCAAGAACAGTTACATTTTGGCAGATATTGGATATATTGTAATATGGACAAAGGGATAACTATGCAAGGAATCTTTTCGATACGGCATTTTTTGCTGACAAAAACAAACACTGTAGTGTTAAGAGAATATAATTATATAATATTATTTATTATTTTATTTACGTATCTGCAGGACAACACTGTCGCTTCACACACATTTGTATAATATATGACTCATTGTTACGCATCAGAACAGTATGAATAAAACAAATATGGCGTGTCGTGGGAGGTTTTCCCACGACACACCATATTTGTTTTATTCATACTTTTCTGATGCGTCCCGGTCTTAATTCATGTGCGTAAAGTGTCCTCCCGGATTAGCATGTGCAGTCCGCACAGGCTAATCCGGGACGTCACTTTCCAATTTTATGATATTTTCTGTTTCAAGGGAGTCTCTTCTAAACATAAATCCACTGTAAGCGGAAAGTGCTGTCCCGGATTAGCCTGTGCGAGACGACACTTTACGCACTTGCATTAAGACCGGTTTTCCCACGACGCGCCTCAAATAAGCTTTCCTGACACCCAAATCAATTGAATGAACTTACAAATTAGCTTCATTATGATAAACAATCGAAGTATATGTAACCAGTTGAAAAATTGTATCTCTAAGAGTTGTATTTAGTATGTATTGTATAATGGTTTTCACCCATTTTACTCTCTGTCTTGGTATTAATTGATGTTTCTACAAATGTCAATCATAGGCACGTTAATCCGGTTTTTATCCGATCGACGTACGGTATTCATATATCACTTGTTCAACTGTTTTGTTTGTTTGTTTGTTTGGATTTTTTGCCGTATGCAACAGTATTTCAGTCATATAACGGCGGTCAGTCAACCTACTCACACTTTTCCTGGGTAATCTGGTTTACCAGTACTGAGTTCACATACTCATGCCAGTAACTGACAACTGCCCTACTTGAATCAGAAATAGGGGGAGAATGGCCGTAGAAATAATTTCATGACCAATCCCACACAAGTTATGTGGCCGGGCTGGGAATCGAACCCGTGATCCTCGGATTTGTAGTCCAGCGTTCTACCAACTGAGCTAGCCGGCCCGATGTTAACCTATTTTACACGAAAGTAAAAGCTTGTAAAGCTTGTGATTAGTTTGTGAATGTTAGTGGCAACAAAATTGACAAAGGTATATTATCGCTCCATGGAATAATTTTAATGCCTAATTCAGTTTGGTATAGGTTATGCTAAACAACTGCATTTTTGGAAGGCCATCCTTCAAATTATAGCTATACATTTTGGATTTCTACACTTGGATCATCAAAACGAGTAAAGTATTATTTTCGTGCAGTAATGAAATCGGATAATTTCGTAATGTATCGGTATCATCCGGTATATTTTGGAATGTCGGACGATGATTTTCTAAAAAAGTGACATAAATAAACATCGTTTATTCTGTAAATAAACCATAAACTAAAATGAAATATATACTTTTTGGTTAGCAACTGCGATTATTTGACAGAATTTACGTATATTTCATTTGTTAAGCATAAATGAAAAATATTGCGTTTTGGCTGCGTGTTTATCAAAATGGCGGCGCCCATGGTCGTTTACTCTGTCAGTTTATAAACACTGAAATATATTGTCTAAACACAAACTGTGTGCCACCAAAAAGGCACGTGAACGTATTAACTGATCATAATGAGCGTTATGATACGTTCCCTATACTGGTGTAATTATTAACGATGTGTCTACTGTACAACATCTCTCGAAGTGGAACCCTTATGAAGGACTGTGGAATTTGTGGTTGTTTTTAATTCTGAAAATATATACCATCACAAACAGTGCTATCGTGGACTCGTATCGGTGACAATATTGTGTGGAACATTTTATTTCTTTGAACGTTACAAGCTACTTCGGTGCCAGAATAGAGACTGTTGGCTCATGAATAGTGTTGTATAAATGCAAGACACTCCATAAATCATAAACTCAAATATTGAGTTGAAATAAAGAGAAGACTGGCTTGATTTGCACCACGTTGCATACAGGTTTGTTTGACAATGGTGTAATTCGAATTACTATATTGCACAAGAAGAATTTCCAACAACAATCATCAAGATTACAGTGCTTCTGTTCTTGGATTGAACACTTAATTTAATGATCTGCATTATTGTGCCCATATTGACAAAGTTGTGATGCACACTTTTTAAGTATCATCTTTTAGTTATATTAATACTTGATAATTTTTTAAAATGTTGTTTTGACAGCAATGACATGTTACGATGCTTAAATTTCAGTTAGTTTTCTTCACATGGATTATTATATTAACAAAATAAATTATAACATAGTTATTTATTATTTAATATTGGTTAAATAGTATTCATATTATTAATTCAACAACATTAACTAAACATATTGTATTCAAATGTAAAATATATTGTTTGCAATACTACAACATGCAATTACAACAGTTTGTTTTAAAGTTGCTGATACACTTTGAGTAACTATTGAGTTAAATAGCAAATAAGTTAGGTATTTCAGTGTTTAATCAGAGGTAGAGGTAGAATGGCCGTATAAATAATTTTATGACCAATCCCCACACAAGTGTTGAGGCCGGGCTGGGGTTCGAACTCACGATCCCCGGATTGACAGTCGACCAACTGAGCTAGCCCGTACCCGGCTTTAAGTTTAAGAATACTGACCCAAGTCTCGGCTGGCACACTTTAGTGTTACAATTAATCAACTTGATACTAGGCAACCAAACACATTTTATTATATCGGGCCAGCTAGCTCAGGTGGTAGCGCGCTGGACTACAAATCCGAGGATCGCGGGTTTGATTCCCAGCCCGGCCACAACTTGTGTGGGGATTGGTCTTGAAATTATTTCTACGGCCATTCTCCCCCTACCTCTGATTCAAGTAGGGCAGTTGTCAGTTACTGGCATAAGTATGTGCACTTGGTACTGGTAAACCAGCTTACCCAAGAAAAGTGTGAGTAGGTTTACTGACCGCCGTTATATGACTGAAATACTGTTGAATACGGAGAAAAATCCGAACAAACAAACAAACAAACATTTTATTATATTCGAAACTAAAACTGTATAAATCTGGAAAACACTTTACAGCAAAATGTCTATTATTGGGGATAAGAAATGAAGGTTTTTGCAGAAATGGTAGAAAACATATTAGAAGTGGTATTGGGAAGCGACCAATCTGCAGTGTGACAGGTTAACTTTTATATTTTAGGCGTATGATTGAAACGATGTTCATAAGTTACACCAGTATTAATACATTCCCAGACAATGATGTTCATAAGTTACACCAGTATTAATACATTCCCAGGCAACGATGTTCATAAGTTACACCAGTATTAATACATTCCCAGACAATGATGTTCATAAGTTACACAAGTATTAATACATTCCAAGACAATATGAATAACTACAACAGCAAATATAATGCAGTGCGCTTTTTTATCTGATTTTATAGCCTTTATTGGATCATATTCCCAATGACAAAAAAATTTTTTTTTTTTCCCAAATCCAGTCTTAAAATTCCCAACTGATGGTTTAACTTTCAGATGTTTAAAAATAACAGGTGTTCAGTGCAGAAATATAGACTGTTGACATTGTAATAGCCATTCTTCTCTGTTCAGAACATTTATCTTATGAAGTTTTATCAATAAATTCTTCAAGATGTATTAATCAAACAATAATACTTTTCCAAATTCCCAATTTCACGGGTATAGTTTATATTCCCAAAATGGTGAAAAAAGCCCTGTATTGAAGACAGTTCCAAATGTTCCACTGCATTTATTGAGGTGCAATTCTGTATGACAGAACCATGCCATTTTGAAGTCACATAATATTGGAGCTGCACAATAAGAAACAACATCAAGACTCCACACTGCGCTGACGTGGTAACAACAGCGGGTGTACCTTGTAAACTGACACTGACAGTATCATGTTTCCGGATAGCGCCCTTCTCCCCTGCTGCCAGCATGTCAAATATACATCATACAACATGTCAGATATAACCATATTATATTAATGCTACCAACATTTCATATCTAGAAAGTTATATTAATGCTACCAACATTTCAGATGTAGCAAGTTATATTAATGCTCCCAACATTTCAGATCTAGCAAGTTATATTAATGCTACCAACATTTCAGATCTAGCAAGTTATATTAATGCTACCAACATTTCAGTTCTAGCAAGTTATATTAATGCTTCCAACATTTCAGATCTAGCAAGTTATATTAATCTTAATCTCAATAATACATTAAACATACTGTAATTTTAAAGGACTACAATAGAATGGCTGGCTCTTGTTTGTGTTATCCAAGGTGTGGTTCGTTTATCACATTTTTTATTTAATGCTAATCTTTCATCGAATTGTCTAACATGCTGTGTTATTATATCCATGTACAAAATCAATACTGTCCTTACACCAAGATAAATGTATCTATCTAATCTACCAGGTTTTGTCTATGGCTGAAAACGAATTCAATTCATTCCTAAACATGATTTGTTAATATTAATGCAAACTTCTATACTGAATTGTTTTGCTGTTAGCTGGGTGATTGGCAGGAGGGCAATGCAAAGGTGTTACGTTTATGATGATATAAATGATGACTACACACCACTGCAAAATGAATGATGATGTTAATGATGTTGATTGAGATGATGATGTTGGTAATGATGATGATCCTGATGATGAAGATGTTGATGATGGTGGTGATGATGATGGTGATGATGATGTCAATGATGATAATATTGATGATGATGGTGGTGGTGATGGTGGTGATGATGATGTCAATGATGATAATATTTATAATGATGTTGATAATGGTGGTGATGATGATGTCAAGGATGATAATATTGATGATGATGTTGATGATGATGGTGATGATGATGGTAATGTCAATGATGATAATATTGATGATGATGTTGATGATGATGGTGATGATGATGGTGATGATGATGGTGATGATGATATCAATGATGATAATATTGATGATGATGTTGATGATAACGGTGATGATGATGGTGATGATGATGTCAATGATGATAATATTGATGATGATGGTGGTGGCGATGATGATGATGATGGTGGTGATGATGATGTCAATGATGACAATGTTGATGATGATGTTGATAATGGTGGTGATGATGATGTCAATGGTGATAATATTGATGATGAGTTGATGATGAGTTGATGATGGTAATGATGATGATAATGATGATGATGACAATTAAGATGATTATGATGATGAAGATCACGACGATGATTATCATGATGAGGATGTTGATGACTATTAATGATGAAGGTGATGATGATGACAATGATGTTCATTATGGTGGTATTGGTGACAATGATGATAATAGAGATGATGGGAATGATGGATTATACTATAACAATAGAGATAATGACGATGCTAAAAATGACGTCCATGAAAATGACAATGATGATGGTAACAATAAAGAAGTTCACAACATACATACTAGACTTAGTTTTCCTAAACACTTCATTAGTTACTGTATCACCCCATGGCTCGCTGTCAACTTTAAACAATAATGAAGTATAGTGTCACTATAATAATCATCCTACATGTTACTTTATTTATTTCAGTCGTGTCGTGGGAAAACCGGGTTTAATGCATGTGCGTAAAGTGTCGTCCCTTTGCGCTTTTATGGTATTTTCTGTTTCAAGGAAGTCTCTTCTTAACATAAATCCACTGTAGGCGGAAAGTGCCGTCCTGGATTAGCCTGAGCGGACTGCACAGGCTAATCCGGGATGACACATTACGCACATGGATTGAGCCTGGTTTTCCCACAAGTCGCCTAATTTTGTTTTTCATTTGCAAAGAAGTACTTTCTATCAGACTTTATACCTGTGAACCAACACTTGATAACCCAGTCACCAATTAGTTCTATACATGCATTGCAGTTATTCATAATAGTAATGTAGTGAAGTTACCGTAAACGCTCGAGTATAGGACGCCCCCCGCGTATAAGACGCGCCTAAAATTTCAGACCGGAATTTGGGGAAAATAGCAAATTGAGATTTCAAAGCTTATAAACGCTTGCAAACGGTCCATTTCGCGTCCAATATTAACAGACACCAAAAATATTTTTGTCGTGAGAACCGCAATATGCAGTCGCGGATACACTACACTAAGTAAAATTTTAGCTTTAGCACTGGTAAGAAGCGTTCGATATAGACAATTACAGATATTCTCTCTGACAAGCAAAAAATAATGTCTCGGTATATAAAGCATTAAGTGTTGAGATGTCTCAGTGTCAACACCTTAAAATTACACCACGGGTGCTAATTGTTACAAAAACAGTCTCCGCGAGTATCTTCAATGAAACCGTCGTCGTTGTTACAAAAACAGTCTCCGCGAGTATCTTCAATGAAACCGTCGTAGTTGTTTGCATAGCGATATTAATTGTGTGAACGAGTTTGTGAGTTCGTTTGACCCTTTTTTGTATTTTTTTTTGCATTAGTGTTAATATTTTTTTGTTTTCGTAAATATAAAGAATAAATTAAATACTAAAATCACGCAAAAAAAATATAAAAAAAACACTAATTTTTAAATATCCAAATCGGTGCGAGACATATCGGGTACGAATGTTCACTTCGTGACGTCAATTCAAAATGGCGGCCAAAATAGATCGCATTATATCGATCATAGAAAAACTAGGAGTTTTTGCTTATATCCGCATATAAGACGCACCAAAATACCAATTTTGAATGAAAAAAGTGCGGCTTAAACGCGAGCGTTTACGGTAATTCATCTATGCTTAATAGGAATGATTTCGTTCTTTACCTTCGTGATGTGAAGGGTATTTTCCTAAAACAACTCTCAATGTGACCCATTGTATCTCGTATACAAATGTTCTGGTGCATTTATTGGTGTAAATGTCTTAGTTCTTGCAAAGTGTGCTTGTTTATAAATGTGCAATCTTTGGAAGTTAAATAGTCCTATCAACTAAAGTGAGCCATTTTTTGAGATCACATGAAGTCGGATTAAAATACATTTAAGGTAAAACCCAAATTGTGAAACAATATATCCAATAACACATGAAGTAGGATTAAAATACATTTAAGATATAACCAGAATTGTGAAACAATATATCCAATAACACATGAAGTTGGATTAAAATACATTTAAGATAAAACCAAAATTAAGAAACAATGTATCCAGTTAAGAAACAAAAACAATAATTAAATTCAGAAATCAAACTAAGACAAACACTGTGTTTAGCAATTTGTACATATTAAACAAATGCTTTAATTGCCGACAGCACCTGTGCTCACAAGTACAACCGGAATCAATTCAGTTAGCTTCGTATACTGCATGATGCCCAGTATGTATAGTGTATGCACAACTTAAACAACAAAAGTCCAATCTGTTATCAAACTTCCAGTTTAGTAAACGGCTAATCCAATATAAATATTAAATTATTAGTAAGCTTGTAAATGAAATGTCAAGCAATAAGCATTTTAGAATAATATATCAGACGTGTCATGGGAAAACCGGGCTTAATGCATGTGCATAAAGTGTCGTCCTGGATTAGCCTCTGCAGTCCGCACAGGCTAATCCAGGACGACACTTTCCGCTTTTATGGTATTTTCTGTTTCAAGGAGTCTTTTCTAAACAGAAATCAAATGTAGGCGGAAAGTGCCGCCGATTAGCCTGTGCGGCCTGCACAAGCTAATCCGAGACGACACTTTACTCACATGCATCAAGCCCAGTTTTCCCACGACATGCCTCATATATACAAGGCAAGAAACAGCCAAATGCAGCGTACCGAAGGTGAAGGCCTCTGTCTTGTCATCCCCGAATGCTTTCCTTCTCAGAATGAAGTCCACAATCCGGGAACGTTCCGCGTTCTTGAAAAAAAGCTCACGCTTTTCTGGTATATCAAACCTGGGAAAAGATTGCAATATGTTATTATCCGGGAAATACATTGACATAGTAAAGCAAAATAAATGTTAGTGACTTACAAGTTACCGTAGTATGTTCTCAATGACTTACAGATACACTGTTTTGTTTGACTTACATGTACTATGTTTTGGGTGACTTACACGTACTATGTATGACAAGACTTACAGGCGTTGAGTACTAATAAACTTTCAGGTACTGAGCACAGGCACCTGAACAAATGTTTGTTTATGTTTGATACATATATATGTGTTATAATAAGAGATTAGAGTGTATATACATACGGAACATACACATTTTTACAGGCACCTGGTGAACTGAGAACAATAAGACTTACAGATACTGAGTACCATATGAATTACAGGTACTGAATAACATATGAATTACAGGTACTGAGTACCATATGAATTACAGGTACTGAGTACCATATGACTTACAGGTACTGAGTACCATATGACTTACAGGTACTGAGTACCATATGACTTACAGGTACTGAATACCATATGACTTACAGGTACTGAGTACCATATGACTTACAGGTACTGAGTACCATATGACTTACAGGTACTCCTTGTCTCGGGAGTACACCAGGGTGGGTTCGTTCTTGATCTTGGGCAGCAGCGTCTCATCCAGTCCGAACGGCATCAGGGTCACGTCCTTCAGCTTGATGACAGAGTTGTACAGGGTGGCGCTCACCGCATTCACAGGGTTCTGAACACAGTGGGATTGGAGATATGCAAGTTTCCACTGTTAGTGACTGTACCAGATTGGAGATATGTAAGTTTCCACAGTTAGTGACTGTACCAGATTGAAGATCTGCAAGTTTCCACAGTTAGTGACTGTACCAGATTGGAGATATGCAAGTTTCCACAGTTAATGACTGTACCAGATTGGAGATGTGCAAGTTTCCACAGTTATTGACTGTACCAGCAAGATCCCCCAGCCCGTATTCACCAACCCATTCTTAGACTTAAGACGTAAGAATAAAGAATACCCTTGAAAGTATTCCATTATATTAAATCTGTCAATGGAAAATCAAGCATTCTTTATTTAGAATTATTTATTAATGACATAAACAATATTTGTACTTACATATTTGTGAACGCGCTATATATTTTGTTGAGTCTAAGTCTTTGCTTTATTCTTAAGTTTAAGATGGCATTGGTGAATATGGGCCTCGATATAATAATTCCCAGTCTAGCATTCACAAAAGACAGATCATATAGCTGAGTTCCCAAAATAGTTTCTATACCAGCAAGATTGTGGATATGAAAGTTTCAATTAGTGACTATCACGATCTCAATCCGCATAGAACTTATTCGCTGATTTTGCATGCACTCTGGTACAGAGGTCGACTGGCATTTTCAGATAATCCTAGTAATATTACATTTGTCAACATTGGCCAAGTTTTTTTAATGAAAACATCCACTTCTAGATTTAACATCAATATAAACGGTATCCACACAAAAGCCCGCTCAATGTTTTGACACCCCCGGAACAAAAGTCGCTAATTAATAACAGGTGAAATCTTTAATTAATTAATGGATTTTTTTACATTTGTTGCATCATTTTCACACAGAAAAGTAACAGTTCGTGTTTTCGTGGCATAATAAAAAAAATATGTTAAAAATAATAACCTCTTTGAATCACAGCATGCGCTGTAATTGGGCGTTAATTATAATTAATTGCCGACTTAATGTGGGCAGTAATTAATATTAAAGATTTACATGTCTTTAACGAGTGGGCTTTCGTCCGGGTCATTAAAATAACAAGCGGGTTTATGTCCGGGGTGTGATAAACATTTCCGGGGGGAGTGGGGGGGGGGGGTGGGCGGGCGGGGGGGGAGGAGAGAACTCTCATAAGCAGCACATATAAATATATAAGCAACTGGCAGTCATTTTGTTTGTTACAATAAATGTCTTATGCTTGCTACTAGCCAATGTTCTATACCTAAGAATACCAATTATAAGTTTTTCGATACGAAACTGGTACATTACAACTGAAAACAGTTCTTCCATATACACTTGTATATGTTAATGGAAACAATTAAGCAAGAATTAAAATTCCCAAAGTGATTCAAACTTCTAACAAATGAGACTTTACCAGTTCTTGAATTATCAGTACCTCTTGTCTATAGACATGACAACAGAGATAATTGTTGCCATGTTATTTTGCACAAACGTTACAATAGATAATAGACACTTGATGCCAAATAAACACAAATTTGTTCCAAATGCTCTTTAATCATAATACTAGATTTTAACTTGCTTGTGATTTGTGTGAAAGCAATAGTCTATGCATTGTGACTTTGCATCAATAACTGTTTCAAGCCTTTAAAAACATAAAATTACCTGTACACTATCATCCTAAAATAAAACAAACATCCAAAGTCCATACACAGTTAGTTAGTTCAAAAGTTTGTACAACTACAGGGTTTTAAAACCGGGCTTAATGCACGTGCGTAAAGTGTTCTCCCGGATCAGCCTGTGCAGTCCACACAAGCTGATCCGGGATGACACTTTCTGCCTACAGTGGATTTATGTATAGAAAAGACTTCCTTGAAACAGAAAATACCATTAAAGCGGAAAGTGTCATGTCGCGGATCAACCAGTGCATACTGCACAGGCTGATCCGGGATAACACTTTAAGCACATGCATTAAGCCCAGGTTACCCACAACATGCCTCATATTAATCTGCAAACATCTAGGCCAGTTAATGCTTTCAAAACTTCATACAAATCACACATGTTAACCATTTAAGTACCTTGACTAATTGTTGCACATGTTCATGGCAGAAATAGATTAAGTTTTACAGAAACCAGCAAGGATGTTGTGAGAATTAGTAGATTAAATATTTATATATCTTCATTATGCTTTTCATGTCATTTAAGAAGCACTGCTATATTTTCTTACTGGAATTGTTTGCCACCAGAATTGGTGAGTTATAGTTGCGTGTAACAAAAAGGCAACAGATGAACTGAAAGCAAGGAAATATAGTATGAATCTGACATTAGGTCACAGCTACAGAACACATGAAAAAGGCAATCATGGAAATTTCAAAGACAATGTTTATTTTATTTTTTTAGTTTTAGTGCTGCCATTGACTAAGGCGAGAGTTTTTTTATTTCTTGGTTCTCGGATCCACTGACCCGATTTTTTCCAAAAAGCAAAAAAAATAAATTTGTAGAATGTACTCGATATCGTAAAAATGACCTATTGAAAGAGTTTCAACCTGTTAAACGGAATGCAAAAAAACGCTGAAGAAATGACTAAATTTTATGCAACATGCATTGTGACTGTATATCGCTGTATGATTCATATGATCTGCTCTCTGTTTTTTTATACATCATGCAACACTTAGTCAGAAGAAAATACTCAGTAAAAACAAATTAAGATCTAAGAATAATTGTATTAAATACACATTTATAATTTTATATCAATATTATAATGAACAAATTTTATTGGTGTATATTGATTTATTAATAAGATGTATTCAGTAAGTTATCCCTTTACTAAACATGCTTTTATACATATAATGTGGCCCCTGCCCAGCGATATCTGACGTACTGTGTTTAAGTGTTAGCATATTTTATTTTTTACATGATAACGACTGCCTTTTAATGTTACTTTTAGAGGTATTAATGTCATGTTTATCATGAAGTGATTAAGTTAATGTTGTGTATTATGATTTTTGTAAGTAATAATGCATAAAGATTTTAATATCACTGCCCATTTCCATTTGTGAAATTCTAGTCATTAATTTACTAAATTCTGTATTGTTGTTTTTTTGTTGTTTTTTTTCCCTCCTCCAACCGGACACTTTTCCAAAAATGTCAGAAAACCAAGAAATAAAAAAAACTCTGGCCTAACTGGAGTTGCTATCAACTCTTACAAAGGCTTATTATTTGCAGGATTGCTGTCAACTAAGGTAAATAGACTATAGTCATTTATAAATGTGATATAAAACACATAGAATATAATCAGTTGTAGAGTTGCTATAGAACACAAAGACTAGTCAGTTAAAGAGTTGCTATAGAACACATAGAATAGTCAGTAGTAGAGTTGCTGTAGAACACATAGAACAGTCAATTGTAGAGTTGCTATATACCGCATAGAACAGTCAGTAGTAAGAGTTGCTATAGAACACATAGAACAGTCAATTGTAGAGTTGCTACAGAACACATAGACCAGTCAGTTGTAGAGTTGCTATAGACCACGGATACGAGTCAGTTCTAGAGAAGCTATAACCACATAAGCCAGTCAGTTTGCTCTTGACCACATAAACCCATGAACAAAAGAGACAATAAGTTGAGCAAAATCCACATATAGAACATAAACTCATCATGCTATGAGACATTAAATCTTTACCAAATAGGATATGTAATGTGTGTTATTTTGTAGATGTAAAACAGTAATTATATATGTGCCATTAATTAAAATTCATAAAAATGTACTTTAATCCTATAAGACACGTACATTTGCATACAGAGCAATGAAGCATCAAACAATTGTGAATACCAAGCAATGTAACCAGAAATGCATAAAGATTGGAAACAGCAGAACAAATATGACACATCTTACTTATCTGTGAAAGTTGGAGCAGCCATAATAATACAGGAACTGAATTGCAAAACATGCTTTCCACATCAATGCTTGTTTTTAATATTTATTAACATTGCTATTTTATGAATATAGATTCATAGCCAAAGTAACATTTATAACTGACGCAATTTCCTATGCTGAAATATCAATATAATGCCAAATCACCTGTCAAGAAAGTTAATGTAACGATACAGATTTTCATGAAAGTTGCTGCAATACAGAAAAACAGGATAATCAATACTGTTTGTAGCAAAAATCTGTTCACATATGTGGCGCGTCGTGCGAAAACCGGTCTTACTGCATGTGCGTAAAGTGTCGTCCAGGATAAGCCTGTGCAGTCAGCACAGACGGCACTTTCCGCTTTTATGGTATTTTCTGTTTCAAGGAAGTCTCTTTTAAACTTAAATACCCTATAGGCGGAAAGTGCCTTCCCGGATTAGCCTGTGCGGACTGCACAGGCTAATCCAGGACGACACTTTACGCACATGAATTAAGTCTGGTTTTCTCACGACGTGCCACATAAATAGAACAATATAGACATGCTTTCAAACACTTCAGGTCACTTCCTGCCAATAAAATATGTATAACTTATACAAACTGTACAGCACTTTTTGACAGGCACACATTGTAAACAATGTTTAATGTTTATGCAATATACATTCATACATGCATCCTCTGTAAAAAATAATGCAATTGTCAGGCTCTTTCATCTGTATATCGCCGCGGTCCATTTCACTACATCCACATGCATGCCAGCACGAGACCCTCACATAAACAGTACTGGCACGTATTCACCAATACAACCCATTCTAAGCCTAACGACGAACAAAAAAGGAATACTTTTGAAACTACTCATAAGCAAGAGCACCGCCTACGGGTGCTAGACACTTGACTGTCTCATATTTGATAGTACTTTAGGCTTTTCAAGTTCAAGTCAATACCTCTTATTGATTATGAGAAATTTGACCAAAGCAAAAAAATCTAAGTTGAAAAACAGGCAATAACTACACCAAAATTCTTGATATAGTTACCTCCTCTTGTCTACAGAATCATTGTGTTCAAGTACTTTTGAGTTCCAAGTCAATATCTCCTATACGGTAGATTTTGTGAAATTTGACCTAAAGCAAAATATATAAGTTGAAAAAAGGGCAATTACTCAAGCAAATCGTTGAAAGAGTTACCTTCTCTTGGCTGCAGAATGATGTCAGCACTATAAACAAGTACAATGAGTTTCAATTTATTGTCTTTGATAGTTATCCAGAAATTATATATTTACCCAAAATTGGCAAAATATGCTAAGTTGTAAGTCTTAGCAAAGGCAGATAACTCTGGAAATACATATCACATGGTTACCTGCCTTATTGTAATGGAGTACCCTTTTGATAGTTAACAAGTATTGGAAGTTTCAAATGGATACCTCTGATGGTTTCTAAGAAATGGAGTCTGACCAAAAAAAATACGAAAATACTTAACAAAAAAACTTTACTAATGCATATGCTGACGCAGACAACAAGGGGACAACAATAGCTTGACCTTTTTTCTTCAAAAAGTCGATATAAAAATGCTATTAATTTGAATCTTAGTTGGTAATCACCTCCGTCAATTTTAGCATCTTTATTCAGAATGATTTATTGATGACATAAGCGACATTGGTAGGTGGCATATTCGTGAATGCCAAAGTTTTTTTTTTAATTGACCATAGGTCTATAAGACTATTCTTAATTCTTTAGTCTTAGAATGTGTTGGTGAAAACAATCAAGCAAAATTAATAGTTCAGACACTGTCTCAAACTCTGAAGTTTAATGTACATAATTATTTTGGGATATCTCTGCACAAAACTACGCTAATTGGCTGATCCCTATGTGCGTACGCTAACTGGCTGATCCCTTTGTGCGTATGCTCGGATGCTAATGACTAGCGGGTAATGTGAAGTAATATTGTGGCCATGTTGTGCAAAGTACATCAGGTCAACTCATGTTTGAGTCTATCACCCCAAAATGCAAATCACGAAATATGTTTTCGCTTGAGCCATATTGCAGGTGTTGCTCTTGTTTTCTCCGTAATGAGGTCAAAACATTCTTAAGTGAATAACAAATAAAATCAAATATAGAACATAACAATGTTTACTTCATTTGAAAAAATATTTTTGTTCAATCAAAATTACATTTTTTTAAAGTTATTATTATTATTATTATTATTATTAGCTTCATTTTATCTCAATACATTGTAGCTGTAAGCACTCTCATAACATATTTAATACAATACCTTAGCACTAACTCACAAAATCACTGTCTTTCATGCTAAGTACTTAAAAACACTCTCTAGTATCACTAAAATACACTGAATCTAAAACCTAGCATACATCTTTCAAGATTTAAATATAAAATCTATGAGCATGAATCAGGTCAAGGTCATACAGGGGTCAAAATTGAAGGATCGGATTATTTTCAGTTTCTATGGCAACTTACCGCATCTACCTACTCCTGTAAAGCAAATCCCAGATGTTTGGATATAATGCAAAAGCAAGTAAACAAGTAAAATATGGACGATGTACGAGAGGATATATAAGCAATATATTTATGAAAATGAGTAACTATGGAAGAATGAAGAATCATAATGATTGCCATGCATCAATTAAAACTACAAACAAATTTGTGTTTGTTAAATATTGATTTGTTTTGCCCTTTCGATAAATACTTAGATTCATACGGTATTTTTTTTAATGTTCGTGTTGGATTTTCTCTTTATTATTGATATGTATTTTCACCATTGTAGTAAATCATTAATTCTGTATCACTCGAACGCTGTTGTTGCAAATCAGAGTTTTATAAATGTTACACTTATTCTAAATGCTAAAATGTTTTACAATACAACAATGTTAAACCTCATTATGTGTTCTGTTTTGTACGTTTTGAATATCTGTCTTCCTGCAAAGATTATTGGCAAAAAAATAACAACATGCATTTCACAAGTTTATACTTTTTCCTTTATTTGGACAGAACATTGCAATAGCAAAATTTTAATAAATCTGTAAACTGTATATTTAATTCATGTTTTGACAGCAATAAATGTAAACAATAAGGAATATTAATGAGGGAAACGAGCTTCATTGAAAGATAGAAGCATGTCACATAATGCATTCAAAATACTGTAAAAAATAACAACAAAATAATGTGTAATTTTTTAAACATATTCGTATATACTGTTTTGGATAATAGTGTTAACTGTAACTATCTTTTTCGAAGAACACTTTTGCCAATGGATGTGTTTTTCGTATTTCATCAACTATACTGAATTATAATCCAAGCAAATTTCTAACACTTCTGACGATATCGTGCATGAAGCCTCCATCTGACGGTATCTCGTCGCTGACCGTGTACTTGGAGCAATCATCAGGCGGGTTGATCTCCGCGTACAGGTGACAGTATTTCTGGCTGCCGTCAGGAGAGCAGCACTGGTTGTAGCCCGTTTCGAGCAAATCGGCAATGGTTTTGTTATCAAACTAGGCTGCTACTGCACCCGGGTACTGGGTTTGTAATTTGCTGAACCTGACAAGTTGGCGATACAATACGAGATATATGTAAAATGGTTATTAAGAGCAAATGAGACATCCGCTGTATTAGAAGTAACGAAACACTTATTTCACTTGTCATACTGATATTAATGCAAGTGACATATTGTTTAATCAGACCATTTCATCATACCGAAAATGAAAATGTTTCGAATCAGCGTTTTAATTGCTTTATCCCCAAATATGATCCGACAAATTTGAATTACATTACATGTATACGTTTAATTTCGACTGAAATATAGGTTGTTGCTTTATAGTGCAAATATGCGACGCACTACTAACATAAGTAATGCTGGGTCTTGTACGTCTAAACTGGACTTTTGGATAAGTGTTGTGAGCGTGTTATAAAGTTTAAATTATCAAACTGTAGTTGACCTTGAATTATGTCTGACACGAAATTATGAAATATTATGGTACATTTAGTACAGCGCGTTGAGTTATTTGGTCGATTTTGTTTTCAGTAATACTCTTGATCGTGTAATGGAATCACATTATCGCGAAAACTAACGTGTAACAACATCTCTGTTTGATGCCGTAGGCACTGAAGAACCAGGACTTGTAGCACGTCATGTGGGTGAACTTGGTTCCAATGCCGGAAAGTATGGGTCGTTGCGGGTGAAAGTGTAGTCCTGGAATAAAACAGGTAAATAACAGCAACAAAACAACAACAACAACAACATCATCATTATCATCATCAACAAAGCACATAAGCTATGTAGCAGCAGAAGCAACAACAGTTATCACAACGAGAAACGTTGAAAAGCAAAACAAGAAAATGATTTTAAAGTCCAATGCGACGCAGTATGTTTATGTAAATTCTGTTATGACCTTACTTAAAACACTGTTGTTTGTATTATTAATTGTTTTCAAGTTCCAGTTGCATAAATAAATATAAAAGATATGACTCCAGCTCCGTCAGCAGTAGCGAAAGTAGAAAAACCTAATTAATATTCTAAAGTCCTTTATGTCAGGCAGATAACTAATTGTTAAAGAACACAGAAGAATAAAAGCACAATTCAAACTCAGTTATTATTATAAATGTGTATGTAATTTCAATTCAAGCAAAGGGGTTTGTTGAAAACATTTGATGGCGTCACTAACCTCCATCATCAACACCTCCTGACACGGACAGGGCAGTGCAAACACCAGCTGTTTCTGAATCCAGGATTTGAGCTCACCTTTATTATCTTCGTAAAATTTCTGACATAGAATTTCATTTATCATAGATACAGTTACTACCGTTACGTTATACAACCATCTTCCATCGAAACCTGCATAATCCAATTAAATGTTTTTGTGCAGTTTCATAGGCATTTTGAGCTGATGCATTTATGAATTAGGTTATTCACTTGCTTAAACTGTTGTCACCGATTTTGACAAGATAGAACCACTATGAGCCTGTAATGCGATAATGCGTGTTGTGATCATCACGCGGCCAATTAAACATAACATTATAGATTGGGATTATAACATAACCAAATAATGACTCTTGTTCATTGCTGTGAATATATTCGGAAAGAAAACCACACAACAAAACAAACTAAGCAACGCATTCGGATCATTATGTCAACTGTTCTTAATGTGCATTAAACTATTACTTGAACATACTTTTTAAATAACAAGAGATGTTTCTAAAACAAGTATGCCCCCCGACTTGAAGCCAAGTCGTCAATATGTGCAATTGTTAAGATACTGTTTTTAATATTGTATGTGTACATTAACACTAGGGGAGGAAATTAAAGTTGATGTTTTAGAAAGTATATATAAAGCTGAACGAAAGATAGAGTATAATTATGGATTTATTTTTACACTTTATTAAACAAGGATATATGTTTCCTGTTTGATTTAAACATCAAATAGGCCAAAACTTCTCTAGATATCCTGTGGAACAAAATGGTCTACGGAGAAAACTGTTTTCATAATGCGGAAACGAAATGGTCTACAGAGGAAACAGTGGTCATGTTACAAGCCTCTGTCACCTTGACCTCTGACCTGTTGACCTCAGAATTGATAGGCGTCTTCCTTTCCTCCCAAGTAACCAGCATACAAACTTAAATGATCATAGGTCAAAGCGTTCTCTAGAAAAAATCAATAGGCGCCTTCCTTTCCACCCCCCCCCCCCCCCCCCCAAGAAAAGAGCATATCAACTTAAATTAGGTCAAAGCGTTATCTAGATATCGTGCGGAAACGAAATGGTCTTCGGACATTCGACCGACCGAACGACCGACCGACCAACCGACCGACGGACAAGCGCAAAGCAGTATACATCCACTTCTTCGAAGGTGGCATAATTACTATTTGTGTGTAATTAACAGAAAAACCCCACAAGCTAGAGATTGAAATTGGTTCCTTTGTTTAGATCTGTGAAGTTTTATCTGTCAGACAGAATTGTGCCCGTGTAATTGAGATGAGTGTAACCACTTGCAACCGGTACTTCCGGTAATGGTCTGATACTGAACTGTTCCCGGTCGTAGTTGAACATGATGTACGTGCACATGCCGTCTGACACCAGAAGGCATTGCATTGACAGGTTCTGAAACAGTTAATGACCAATTTAAACTTCAGTAAATTTAGCATCACAAAACACAACAAAACTACATGTTTTAACACAAAATGTCGACAAGACTAAATTTTTGCGAATTAATTGCGCGGTACCTGATGTTTGACGAGCTCATATCCGGGTTCGTAGGGCGAGTGAACAGTCACGTGCTTCCACGTGGCGACCAGGGCCACACTCACATTGAACACGGTCTGGTTGGTGTACCGGCGAATGAGATCCTGGATCTTGGCAACGTCAGCCTTATCTTACTGATAGTCCGTGAAGACATGGATCCACGGACCACCGTCTGATATATTTCTGCTGTCGATGTTTGTCCATAGCGGAGCTATCACCTTGTGGTTCTGAACAGCAGCTGTCCATTCGCTGGCATTCTCCCCTCCATACTGGTTGTACAGCGGTTGAAAGTCTAGTGAGATAAATCCATTCATGCTTGGCTAAAATAAAAAAAAGCTTATGCAACAAATAAGTTTGCACTACGCTAATGATTTATGCAAAGGAATATTTACTAAAACAAACTTGAGACTGAAGTGTTTACCTTGAAGCAATTCACATATTCCCCGAAGTATGGCAGCCTTGTGGAGATATGGTAAGAATCTATAATCATGTTGTCACCGTTGTTTCTGTCTCCAGCTGCATTCAAGTCTAGCAACACTGGTTCTGTAAATAATGAAATTAAAATTAAATACAGCTAATACGGCTTTGAGTTATTGTTGTGTGTTATATGTATGTCTTAAACTATTCCTTCATTTCTTTGGTATTATATTGAGTTCTGCTAGTCTAGTATTGCAATTGTTGCATTGTATCGGCACGCACTCGGATGATTGTTCAACACTTTTTATAATGTATTGTTGCACAATAAAAGTATGTTTTAATTCACTATAGTTATTACAGTGTAAAAAGTCACAATTATTCAATTGCTTGCATTTGCGTCTGAACATCAGCGCTTCCACACAAACCATTGCGTTTCTTAAAAGGAGTATGACCAATGCATGTTTTCGTATTGCATTAACAAAATATCATTGAAATGTAAAGTTGCATGGATTCCTATGCAAATGGTAATTAAGATGTCCATAAAAAAACGTATGTTTGGTGTTATAAGTGTACAAAAATGAAAGCGATAGTTTCGAAATGTTTGTTGTGAACCTACCGATTTCCCCAGATACGGGTTTCCCTGTGGATATCCCTCTGGACATGCGCAAGAGTAACCACCGAAGGTGTTTGAACAAACCGCATGAGGACCGCACGTGGAATTGTGCTCACATTCAAAAATATCTATAATTTCACAATGATGTAATCATAAAATATAAATTAAGTAAACTTATTTTTCTTCATTTATCTTCATTTAACAGCTCAAGTAATTTACAACTACAGTAGATGTAATTAAATCGTGATATAATAAACATGTAAAAACGGTCTGAGTTTTATTTCTTTTCGTGACTTAAATTAGCGCGGTTACAGAACTACCATATATGATTGTAAAACACAAACATTACTTTTTCTGAACGAACTAAGACAAATTAAATTATTGTAAATCTTTTAAACGTAATTAAATTAGTTTGTTTATAAATACGTACAACCATATTTAGATATGGTTGATTAGATCTTTATATACTAACCAAATGTGAGTTCAATGCACAGTCAAATACATACACGCATATGCATTGCGCAAAAATTCGTCTTCTGAAAACTGGCATATATTGTGTCCCATCTAGGTCAACACAATACGTAGCCTCTTGCAATTATTTATAACATTATTTGACAGTACTCGTATGTTGGTCCTGTGTTTTTCTTAGATTAAAAATACATGTTATATATTTACTGTGGAACATCAACAGTACAATACATGTTCAGATAGTTCATAAAATATCAAGGCTGTTTTGTGGCACAGCTAATTTTTAAATTGTAATTTTAAAAAAGTCAAAACATAACATATGTTTTGGTGTAATTTTGAGCCAATCTTTGTGTTTGGTGAAAACGATTCTGAACGAGAGCAGAACATTGCTTAATAAGGTTTGAGACAATATTGTATGTTTCTTCATAATAGCACAAGAATGTAAGACCTTTCACAACAGGAGCCAGTATAACTATAAGGCTGTTATAATTTGGCAGCTACTTAATAAAGCAAAATGTGTATATCGTATTTCTTCTTCACTGTTGGTACAGCTGTAATAACTTATAACTTTTGCATTGACTATAAGGATTGTAAAAATAATAAAAATCATTTATTTAATGCTAAGTAGTGAAATATTGAAAAGTATCAGTGAGATATATCCTTATATCACTCACAGTGAAGGACTACTTTTTTAATTTTATTTGATTTGGACAATAGTTAATTGTAGGGGTTGTCACCATTTATCATACAGAATTACCAAAAAGAAAAGTAGTAAAGATTAATAACAGCAAATGTTAAGAATACATCTCCGATATATTGAACTGTCTTTCCTCTTACTTTCTCTTGGATTTTCCTCAGTCGTATTGAGCCAAGGAGACCAGTACAGACAATGTCTTGCGGGTACAACTTTTACCCACAAGGTATAGGAGCTGGTCACTTTGGTCTAAACTTAATTTTAGCATCCAAAGTATGTATTTTATCCTTTGCACCTTTAGCATCCAAAGTATGTATTTTATCCTTTATCAATTACCGCATACTAACGTTACACTTGCAGTTGCACTTTATTGTTGCTGTGAACAGTAGTCTCCCTTTGTTTACATAATTGCTTTATTGCCGGTTCTTCAAAATCCAAAAAGAATCCAACGTTGTAATATCTTGTGTTGATTGCTAAAGCACATATAAATATTTTAGTTTGTGTATATTATGTCTGTATATCCAGTAATCACGCTTCAGTAGTTAAGTATTGTATATGCTGTTGTATGAAGTGTTCAGCGTTCTATTCTCCGCCATCTTGTTATCTTCAATTCTCGACCGACCTTTAACCCAATTGTGTTGTTAAATCCGAATAACTAATATAGAAAACTCTTTACACGTATAAGTAATGGATGTCAGAGCACTCTTTCACATTTTAACGCGCATCTACTAGTTTAATCATCTTGAATTGCTTTCGAAAACACATAGTGCGTTTGAATGTCGTGACTGTGTCAACTAGTGTTTACATATAACACGTATGCTCACGCTATTTTTACAAAATGTAAATTTCTGAGAACTGAACGCACTTTCACTTTCAATACGTACTTTTATTATAAATATATTTAAACCTAGCAGTGAGTGTTACTATTTTAATTTAAAGCTGGACATTATTCAATGACTAAGTGTATCCAACTGCATGTATTTAAACTTAAATACATTTAGAAACCCGCCTTCTGCGTTGCCTATGAATACACTGTACAGAATAGTAGACGGTTGTTCTGTAAACACGCTATCATGATAATGCCTAGAGTCAAAAACTTTGCGGTTAAAATTGCTTAACTAATCCATGGCACATTTTATCGTAATTCAGCATTGCGCAGGAATGTTTATTACTAACACCGATTACTACGCATTATAGAGAAAACAGTTATGACATAACACTACAAAGATCGTGTTAAATATCCCTCCAAAATAATTGAAATGTAAAGAATACTCAATAGCATTTAAATAAAAAGAAATATGTTTGTTTCCGGTATGATAACGCGTGATTTCATCTCCGGAAAGGGAGATAATTTACATATTTTCACTCGCGCAAACGCTCGTGAAAATATCAATTATCCTTTCAAAATATCCCTTCAAAATAATTCAAATGTAAATAATACTCAATAGCGCTCGTGAAAATATTAATTGTCTCCCTTTCCGGTGATGATATCACGCGTTATCACACCGAAAACTAACAAATATCCTCTATATATGTATAATGTTGCAAATAACTAGAATGGTTCATATTATAATATTGTAAAGCTAATTCGGGCGGACCTACCGTTTTCACAGCTAGATCCAGTAAACCCCTTGTTACAAACGCACACGTATCCACCGTCGATGTTCACGCATACCTTCGTCTGGTTGAAAGCATGGCGACAATAAAATTCACCACCAAACGTACACTCGTCTATGTCTAAAATACAAACATGATTAATGTTGTAAGTAAGATAAGGAATGTATTATATTATTTAGAATAGCATAATACTTTTAAACGAAGTGGCATTTACTACTGCATTTAGCTGTAATAGTATATGTAAGTGTCAACTCAATGATGTTCATATAATAAATACAAGTATTATTGTTATTATTATGATTATTATTATGATTATTATTATGATTATTATGATGATGATGATGATGATGATTATTATTATTATTATTATTATTATTATTATTATTATTATTATTGGTATGTAGACCATGAATACGATATTGTATGTAAGTGTTAGGATTGTGGTAAAATCTTAAAATAATAATACAATCTGAACGCGGATTTGAAAACTCTTATTAATAATATAATTGTACATGTTTGAGTGTCTATAAAATTACATTTACAGTAGCACAATGTTGAGTAAATATAAAAACAGTTATATAAAGTATATGATGTCATGGTCGGAGGAAAATATTTGGTTAGCGCTGTAGAAAAACGGCAATATAGTGTTGTATCAATATTCCAATCATATCGCCACGATTTAGACTCAAAATCAGGAAGGTGACTAAACAACAATTGAAGTCAGAAAATAATATGATTGGGAACATATTTGATTGAAAGAACACATTTTGTATAAGACTACAATTTTTCTAGAAATTCATAGCATTATGATATATTTAGGTTGTCGATTGAAGGGCATAAATACTGATAATCTTGGATGTTTTAGGTTTTCTAACTTTTCTTAGTATATTGAAAAATGTAGCTTATAAACGTTAAAACGATGATTTTCTTTACCAAAAATGGATACATTTCGTTTATTTAACTGAATTGTCTGGTTGTTCAGGTAATTTATGTGCACCTCGGCTTATATAATTTATATCTACAAACACAAGGATTGTCTTTGATATGAGCATAATAACTATTAGATCGTACCAGCACAGCGTTGTTCCCCGACACCATCAAGGTCACTATATCCAGTCTGACACTGATACTGGTAGCTACCTATATTGTTGGTACAGTTGGCGTTGCAGTGGTACGTCTTTCTGATCAAGCACTCGTTCATATCTGTAAAAATATATATTATATAAACAATTTTCATTATACTCTCCGAATTCTCATTTCACTGCCATTCGCTTTGTCTGTGGTGTGAAATGAATATCCCCGACAATTTTATCCATCATAATCGATGTCCGTCAGTCCGTCCTTCAATCCGTCCGATATTTCGTTTCCGTGCGAGATCTCAGGAACTAATAACACGAATTCAATGGAACTTTATATGCAGCATCTCTTATGGTGGACATGCTCATATTGTCAGGTCGTTCCGGTCTAAAAAATGTTCACTGAATTATTGCCCTTTGATTATAAGTAAGATTTTTAGATAGGACATTTTCGTTTCCGCTCGAGATCTCAGAAACTATTAATTCGATTTCAATGTAACTTTATATGCAGCATCCTGACTAACGGGACGTGCGCATATTGTCAGGTCGTTCCAGTCCGATTATTTTTCAGGGAGTTATAGCCCTTTGGTTACAACTATGACATTTTAATAGGAAATTGTCGTTTCCGTGCGAGATCTCAGGTGCTTATTGCCCAAATTCAATGAAACTTCCTATGCAGCATCCTTACTAAGGGGACATACGCATATTGTTAGGTCGTTCCAATCCAATTATTTTTTCAGAAAGTGATTGACCTTTTATTATAATAAATGGTACATTTTAATAAAATATGTTCTTTTCCGCGCAAGATCCTAGAAACTAACAACTTGAATTCAATGAACTTTTATATGCAGCACCAAGAGCAAATGCACATATTATCAGGTCGTCCCGGTGTAATGGTTCGTCTTTAGTAATTGCCCTTTTTATCATAAATGATTTTTCCAGGAGTTATTGCCCTTTGATTATACATTTGCTGTTTTGCTTTTATACACTATAACTTGGCCCTGGATGAAGGTATTTAAAAGTACGTGGAACAAAGGTATGCTGCCATGAGTTGGTGTTTACCACTCATAAATAAGGTCTCTAGATCAAAGGTCAAGGTCAGATCTAGATGTAAAAGGACAAAATTGGCACTTTTGCTTATCTGTGTTTTCACTTGCCATGGATTTTAAAACTACCTGGCACAAATGTTAACCTGGATGAGACAGCATGAAGTTTAAAAAAACCAGATCCGTAGGTCAAAGGTTAAGGTCACACTTATAGGTAAAACGTTGAAGGTCAAAATCAGCTTTTTGCTTATCTGGTCTATGGCTTGGCCATGAAATGAATGATTTTCCAAATTACTTGGTACACATTTTTGCTTGACGGTATGTCACGCATATGAACCAGAACTGTAGGTCAAAAGTCATATTTAAAGGTCAAAAGTCAAAATAGGCTTTTTGCTTGTCTGGACGCATAACATGTTGAATGGATTTTAATTAATTTATGCCACCTTGTCACCTCTGAATCAGGTCCTTAGGTTTACGGTCAAGGCCACAGCAAGAGGTCATAGCCGCACCGGGGACCATTCTTCGGTTCTAGCGATATTCTTGTTCATTCTGTTTCATCGGCGTTATTTTATATGGAGAAGAGTTACATATTCAAAAATTGTTAGACACATTAAAAACAACCCGTCACTTACTTTCCAGATATATGTATAAAATTAAATGTTATTCTAATGCAAAATTACAGTCAATAGGTCTACATGTGTAAATGTCAAATGTAGAGACGTGAGGTTATTTGTCTTTGAGGGCAACACAAAGTACCGGAGCAAACTGGTGCTTCTCCACTCCACTGTCCATCAGACGTACACGTTAACGTTGTCTCGTTGGTAGTCTCGTATCCATGGAGGCACGTGTACACAGCCGAGGCATTGTAAGTTGTTTCGGGTGCGTATACCGTTGATAGATTTCGTTTTGGTGGTGGACCACAATCTCATTAAACAATAAATAATAGACTTTATAACGCTTCATAATTTGACACATTTTAAATGAAACCGTGTGTAGTTAGTTACAAATACATTTTCGGTTATTGCAGCTGGAGTTTAATAATTTCTATAGAATTTCATATGATGTCATATACAATGTCTCAGATAAGAAAAGCGTCTTAAGGGCCTTTATCTCCAGCTAAATATTCGCGTGATTTTCTTTGCACTTTTGATTAATGGATTAAAAACTGCATATTTGTGAACGTAACTGTTTTTATTTGGTTTGTTTATAAGTAAGATATTAAATTGTGTAATGTTATTTAATCGCAGCAGTTTGCCAAATATATGTTTTCAGTTATTGCTTAATGAATGAAATGAAAAAAGTCCAACTAGTATATTGATTAACGTATGAAAAGGGGAAACTGAATGAATTATATATCTGTTAATGAAATTCATTGTATAGTTTTACGGTGACACAAAACAAATTATTATGACATCATTAGTTACTAATAAACTTCCAATTCAGTAGATACATTGTACATATTAACGGCGTTGTATACAATAATTTCTGGAAATAAATGTGACACATAATCTTAAAATATTATCAAGCTTTGATATGGTACAAACATTCGAATATTTTTTCCGAAAACCAAAAGCATGTTTACAAAATTGCTATACTATATAGTTTAAAAGCCTAAGGAAGGGCAAACAACATGTTATTATCATTAAACAATAAATACTGTTTAAAACGCTACAAAGATGAAACAGCATGTCCTAAAATTACATACCTTTTGCACATAAGCTACTTTCAGCTGTAATTAGACAAGTCTAGCTTCTCATATTTAATACCTGAGTACTGAAATAAAGCTAGTTCAATTACCAAAATAATTGCTATATATTTTAGTGTGTGTTTTTTTCCCAGTTTCATCAATCGCTTTATATTGAAATAGTATATAGTAAACCCGAAAATTGTTTGAACATAAACTGTATAACCAAAGGCACCCTTTCGTGTAAGATAACCCTAAGATGTTATTTGTGTGTCAATGTTCTATTAAGCGGTACATGTACTTGCCTTTCTTTGCGCATCCTTTTGGGATCGCCCAATGACCAGTAGCTAGACATTGCAATGACTCGTTCACGATGTTGTTTTCAACTGTGTTTCTTATTCTATAGCCAGGGGAACACGTGACTTGAGCGTAGTCAAGGTATGCGTGACCATTTGTGTACGAAACATTTCCATTTTCGACAGAGATGGCATTTGCACATTCTGTACCATACAAGGCAATATCTAAAATGGTTAGCCTTTTCATTAAATATTATTATAAATGCAATAATTCAATCATTCATTATTTTATGAAGTAGGATAATTACAATAAGTACACATACATGTATATAACACGGATATATTTTGAAACATATGAACAGATGAACTGTCAGGAATGTTTAACAACTTGCCCTTTTTGACGCATCCTCTGGGTATTTCCCATTTGCCAGTATGTAGACATTGTAATGAATCTGTCACGTTATTGTTATCAGTTGTTCCATTAATCCTATAGCCCGGGGAACACGTGACCTGAGCGTAGTCAAGGTATTTGTTGCCACTTTTGATTGAGGCATGTCCGTTTTCAACAGCGATGACTAGTGCGCATTCTACATAATAAAACACTAGTATTATTGACAAAATGCATGGATATTGCACATATAAACAGATCAAAATATCATTATTTATCCTTATTTCAAGCCAACAGTGTATCACTTGCCTTTCTTGACGCAACCTCTTGGTATTTCCCATCTACCAGTATGCAGACAGGTAATGACTCGCTGACGTTATTGTTATCAGTTGTCCCATTAATCCTATAGCCTGGGGAACACTTGACGTCAGCGCAGTCTAGGTATTTGTTGTCATTATTGTATGATACATTTCCGTTTACAGCAGTAATATCTATTGGGCATTCTAAAAAATGTAAAAAGAGATATAATGATCACATGAGAATCAAATCAACACAGATACACTTTACGTAAAGCACTATTAAAATATATATTTTTCTAATCAGGGTATTGTCACTTGCCTTTTTTAACGCATCCTTGTGGTATTTGCTATCTGCCAGTACTTAGACACTGTAATGACTCACTAGTCTTGTTGTTATCAATTGTCCCATTGATTCAATAGCCCGGGGAACACGCGACTTCAGCGTAGTCAAGGTATTTGTTGCCATGTTTGTATGAGGCATTCCCGTTTAAAACAGTAATGCCCGGCATACACTCTAAAACGGAGCGTAGTCAAGCTAGTCCAACTAGTATATTGATTTATGTAGGGAAAGGGGAAACTGAATGAATTATGTATCTGTTCATAAAATTCTTTGTATAGTTTTACGGTGACACAAAACAAATTATTATGACATCATCGTAGTTACTAATAAACTTCCAATTCAGTAGCTACATTGTACATATTAACGGCGTTGTATACAATAATTCTGGAAATAAATGTGACACATAATCTTAAAATATTATCAAGCTTTGATAAGGTTTAAACATACGAATATTTTTTCCTAAAATCAAAAGCATGTTTACAAAATTGCTATACTATATATTTCAAAAGCCTAAGGAAGGGCACACAACATGTTATTATCATTAAACAATAAATACTGTTTAAAACGCTACTAAGTTGAAACAGCATGTCCTAAAATTACATAACTTTTGCACATAAGCTATTTTCCACTGTAATTAGACAAGTATAGCTCGCATTTTTAATACCTGAGTACTGGAGTAAAGCTAGTTCAATTATCAAAATAATTGCTGTATATTTAAGGGTGTGTTTTTTCCCAGTTTGATCAATCGCTTTATATCGAAATAGTATATAGTAAACGTGAAAATTGTTTAAACATAAACTGTATAACCAAAGGCACCATTTCGTGTAAGATAACCCTAAGATGTTGTTTTGTGTGTGTCAATGTTCTAGCGATAAATGTACTTGCCTTTCTTTGCGCATCCTTTTGGGATCGCCCAATGACCAGTAGCTAGACATTGCAATGACTCGTTCGCGATGTTGTTTTCAACTGTGTTTCTTATTCTATAGCCAGGGAAACACGTGACTTGAGCGTAGTCAAGGTATGCGTTGCCATTTGTGTACGAAACATTTCCATTTTCGACAGAGATGGCATTTGCACATTCTGTAACATACAAGGACAATCTAAAATGGTTAGGCTTTTCATTAAATATTATTATAAATGCAATAATTCAATCATTCATTATTTTATGAAGTATGATAATTACAATAAGTACACATACATGTATATAACACGGATATATTTTGAAACATATTAACAAATGAACTGTCAGGAATGTTTAACAACTTGCCCTTTTTGACGCATCCTCTGGGTATTTCCCATTCGCCAGTATGCACACATTGTAATGACTCTGTTACGTTATTGTTATCAGTTGTTCCATTAATCCTATAGCCCGAGGAACACGTGACCTGAACGTAGTCAAGGTATTTGTTGCCACTTTTTATCGAGGCATGTCCGTTTTCAACAGCGATGACTAGTGCGCATTCTAGATAATAAAACACTATTATTATTGACAAAATGCATGGGTATTGCACATATAAACATTCACATTGACGCATCCTTGTGGTATTTGCCATCTGCCAGTACTTAGACACTGTAATGACTTAAATGGCGTTTTCGAAAAAAAAGAACTTTGCATGCATGGTAGACAATAAATTCCTTTCGGTGCTGAACGTTCCCCTTTTTTCTTAAATACCTTAACACAAGCAATGCGAGTAATTATGGAGAAGGGTAGGTACAGTACCATTATAGTATATTTAGATGATTGTTTCATAATCGCTGAGACAGTCGATAATAGTCCGCTAGCACTCTATGTGCTAATAAAATCAAATAAGTTCACGAACTAGCGTTCCGAATCAGTTACAATAAAGTTGAGGGACCTTTCCAGAGCTGACATTCCTGGGCCTAGTGTTAGACTCAATTAACATGACAATAACGGTGGCAGACAATAAAAGCGATGTAATACAAGCGCTTCTTCAAAAACACTCAACTCCAGGAAAGGAACGAAACGACGTATTCAACAACTAGTCGGCATTTTGAACAGGATTGCACAATGCATTTTCGACGGTCGTTTTCATATTCGTCGCTTAATTGACCGCGCAAATTCTCTTCGCGCTAGTGGCAACAGACTTATGTAATATACATATCTGAAACTTGACGTAATGTTGTGGTTGGATTTTATGACAGAGTTTTATGACACATTGTAGATTATTCGCGATTTGTTGACTAGTTCAGTCAGCATTGAAGCATGTTAAACTGCTTGCGGTTCGTTTTTCCAAGGGGAATTCATATCAGCATCGTGGACACCACAGACGGTATCCTTCCCAAATAAATTACCAAATGCTTTCATTTGAAATTGCAGAACGACGCTTATTGAAGATGTGATTTAATCAGTTGATTTACATTTATTGTGATAATATTACCGTATGCACTATTCTAACAATTATAGACTATTATAAACACCCGACTGTAATGAACTCGCTTAGACGCATTTTCTGGCTGAGAGCTATATTTCATTTTAGAATTCCAGCTACATGTATTTATTAACTTTGCCGTTTCTAAACAATAGCCGATATAGCATCTAGATATTGTCAAAAAGTTGGTATTTCTCGTCTCATTGACACAATAAAAAAACTGCTTTTTAAAAATCATTACAGATACTAGCGGTACAACGGAAGAGGATCTAAACAGAGCTGTTTCAATTCTCCAGAGTAATGCACCGTCTTCCAACATATCACGGACCTACTCAACGCACAGATCTTTCTATCTCATTTTTTTTTGCGCACGATATTCAGCTGTACCCGCAACCACGACGACGATGTGTCGTTATGTTGCCTTTTTATCAAAATCGTTAAAGTTCAACTCCATCAAACAATATTTGAACAAAATACGCTTGCTTCACACGGAATGGAACTTACGTTACCTATCGGCCGACAATTTCAAGCTCCAATACACAAGGCAGGGCATTCTTTGTCATATCGGGGATACAATTGTGCGCAAACAACCTATTACGTCGGAATTGCTTATATCTATTCTGGAACATCTGAATCTCGTTCGACTCTACCGGGTGGGCCGTAGAACTAACTTCGGTCGCCATTGACAAAACGCTTGACCAAGAAAAGCACCTCCGACGGCGTGACATAACCTATCATCAAAGGGGTGTTATGTTGCACATCCGGTCGAGCATGACCAATCAGTTTGGTAGGGTACGTTCGATATACCTCTTCCGGTGCTTAAGCAGCATCGAATGTGTCTAGCCCATGCTATATTCCTTGCCTCAAAGAACTCTGTGCATGGAGACACTAATGGTCCCGCGTTTGTTTACTTCAGAGATGGTCGTTCTCAAGTGCTGACCAGTAATTCGTTTAGTGACTGGATCAGACAATGTTTGGAATCGGGCGGTGTGTCCCCTACATATATTGCGTCCCATTCCTTTTAGCTGCGCTCGACCTAGTGGGACTTCTGTTTTAAAGACAGTCTTATGTAGTGTAAACTGAAGGCAGGCTTCAAGCATCTACTTTTTCCACGCGACAAGTGAATGCATTACTGCTCGGATAAACAAATGCGGGCGGCATAATGTACTTCTGATCAGTGCACATACAAGACCAGACTAGATTTCTATGTCACATTATGTCATATTATTTTTTGCCATTTTCAAAACACAACTTCAGCATAAGACTGCTTGTTTTAGTTATGTCATTTTTGTATTCAATTATCAATGTTCAATAACAAGTCCAACACAAGGCTGCTTGTTTTATTTATGTGATTTTTCTTTCAATCAATGTTCGATTACAAGTCTAGCACAAGGCTGCTTTTTTAGTGGTAATTTCTCTATTCAATTATCCATGTTCTATTTCATGTCCTACACAGGGCTGCTTGTTCCATTAATTAATGTATTGTGTACGCGACTATGCTTTTATTGTATGATTTTGTATTCTGCTTTGATTGAATTGCTATAGAATGAGTGTAACTGTCCAGAAAAAGAGCTGAACTGGTATGTATAAAATTGCAAATGAATTCATAGTGTTCAATTTATCTAATAAATTTTGCAAAGTACAGCATAAGGCTGCTATGCAACAGCTTTGTCATTTAACTTGATTTTTCTCTGGTTTTCTGTAGTGGGGTCAACTCACAGATCCCGATGCAGCTCTGTAAGTTGGTGTGGCGGATTTGCTCCCCACCTATGTGGATATGTATTATTCATTAATATGCCCCATTGTATTGTTGGTTTTATACACACTGTCGTCATTACAAATAAATGACATTTCCGCTTAAAACGCATTGTTGTTCAACATATAAAACAGAAACCAGAAAATCGTTTTAATGTATTGAGTTTTTGGTTGGTGAGAGAACGATTCAAATTATATTTAAGAACCATTAAATACATTTGAGTCGCCCTTGCTGATAGATTATAGTGGCATGTGACCTCGTTGCATAATCTTATGCAATCGCGTTACTTAGATTCACTAAGATGCTGAACAGTTGTGGAAGCAGAACAAAGGCACATTTTGAAAATTCGATTTCCTCCTCTGTCCCAGCCACCACCCTTTTCATCTTTTGTTTCTGTACATTCTCTTTGTTAATGTACCGTTTGTATATACTCTAAAGCTTACATTGGGTTATGCATAATTACGTAATCTGGTTCTCATGTTTAGATAAGTATTATCTGCAAGCAATCTGTGAGATTGTTGATTGATACATTGTGCCAAATTGCTATTATCTCTAGCATGCCATGTAGTCATTATACTGTGCCAATTAATTGAAGTCTTATTTTCTGTGTGGGCGGATTTGCTCCCCACTTGTGTGGATATGTATTATTCATTAATATGCCCCATTGTATTGATGATTTTATACACACTGTCGTCATTACAAATAAATGACATTTCCGCTTAAAACGCTTTGTTGTTCCACATATATAACAGAAACCAGAAAATCGTTGTAATGTATTGAGTTGGCGGTTGGAGCGGAGGACAATTTAAATAATGTGTGCATGTATATTAACTTGCAGCAGCCGCAATAGTAGAGTAGAGATAGAGAGAGGCCTGATTATAAAGGCGTTCCATTCCATAATGGTAAGGTTAAATGTTGTAAATGTCATGATATCAGGCAATAGCGTTTTATATGTTTTGTAATATTTGTATGTTGCTTTAGTTGTTTGTTTGTTTCGTTTGCAGATGTTTTATGTTAATTCAGCAACGAAATCAGCCACTAGAATGTTAGCATGTAAAGAGATAATGATCATGTTTGGTTCGAAATATATATGCAACTTTTGCATCTATTATTACTAAGCTAATTATATTGTGTATTTATATATGTTGTAATTGTTTCAGATGCCGTTGTCATAGTTTTACGGATACAGAGTTGCCTCTTATCTTGTAACTCGAATAAGAACCCTTGAAACGTGAACTCAAAATTGTTCGTTCCTGTATAGAGTTGCATGTATACAATAGTTGTCTCTCTTTGTTCCGACTTTGCCATACTTTGCCTAACTCCTCACAGCGGCTACTTCCCCATTGATACTCTTCACAGTAACCGCTGTCACCGCAAGTAAAAAACTTAATTAAATGCAGCTGTGCTGGGACACAGTTTAATATATGGTTCAAATGTTGTCTGGCGCTAATCAATATTGAATGGAAAATAAAGCGTATATTGTTGCAGAACCTGTGTACTTTCTCTAAGATTAGGTGCAGTGGCCAGAACAATCATTTGTGAAAACCTGTGTATAGTGAATGTATATCTAGTGCACCGGGATTCTCTTCCATATGACCATCGCCTTCAGAAGACTTGTTAGTGGGGTTACGGGGGATAGAGCAAGATACAGCAGACGCCCAGAGGCGACCTGGGGTCTCTTAGTGTCTGGTGTGAATCACCTAGTACACTGTACCTCGGTTGTGTAAACCCTATGTTTTTATATCTGCAAATTTAATTCAACTACAAAGAAGGAAGTTTGTGGCCATTGTGGCTCTGATGGGATGGTGCAAGTGTTGATATGTCCTTGAAGTCGCGCTACAAAATGTACTACCATTTTGTACAATGTGTTTTAAAATTGCAAAAAATCTAATAACAATGCACCCGTATGAGAAAGAAAATTAGAAAGTGCTCATGTTAGAAGTGAAGTTTGTGAACTTGAAAACCGTTTGCATTGGTTTTCAAATTGTATGATACAAACTTTTTGTCAATTGTGCTTTTGTTTAATTATTAGTTTTAATAAGTTATACTGATTAAGTTATAAACAATTACAAAAGGGTTGTTAAGGGGTTGTAGATCCGTGCGTTTTGGGTCGCGAATGAAAAACAAGTTAAGAAAAATAAAGTTATGCCTACCTACCTACCATATTTTTTTCCAAGACATTAGCGGAAACAAACAAGTTTTTGGGCCTAACAATTTAAAACCTAAATATTAATCACGGAAAGTCTTTCAAATGTTAAACATACACATTTTCGAAGCCGATTCACAAACCAAACCAGTCATGTTATATAAAAAATAACTATTTCGAAGGCAGCTCTCCGTATAAATATTAATGTATGTTAGTAATTATTAAACATTACACGTATGAATACACATTATTTTCCGAATATTACAGTTACTAGTGAACGAATCGTAAGCGGTTTTCAATCGATGAACAATTGAGTAAAAACTTTTATTTTACGTTTTAATCGTAACATTAAATTTTAACAATAAATACAGTAACCAAGCGAACAGTAATATGAACTCGTAATGTCATTTAAAATTAATTTCGAGTTTGGTGTTAAAATACTGCACTGAGAGGCAATCGAATAAACGATATTGTTAAATACAATTTTAAAACACACACACTTGCAATTTACACGTACATGCATTGTGTATGCGAATGTAGCAACTTTGCCATTGGATACGCCATTTACATATGTTTCACAGCAATTTTATTCTTCCTTGGAGAATCACCGCGATTACTGGGGTGTTTTAACACTCTTCGTCCACGGTGATTACAGGCAAAAACCACGCCACGTGTAGTGTACATAACACAATAATTTAGTCAACAGTTATTTACAGGTCAGTGTAATACAAACATCATATATACACAAAATATATAGTTCAGTACCTTGTTGTGTCGATTCTGTAGGTACAAAAGTTAGTACCGCTGTAGTGTTTGATGCAATAGTAGGTATATTAGTCGCAGGTGGTACGGTTGTAGTGTTAGGTGCTGTAGTAGGTATACTTATCGTAAGTGGTACCGTTGTAGTGTTAAACGCAATACTAGGTATATGCTTCGTAGTTGGCACCGTTGATGTTGTGTTAGGTGCAATAGAAGGTATGTGTGTGATAGGTATTACCTTTGTGTTGTTAGGTGCAACAGTAGGTATATGCATCGTGGGTGGTACCGCTGTAGTGTTAGAAGCAATAGTAGGTGCATGTGTCGCGGGTGGTACCGTTGTAGTGTTAGGCACAGTAGGGTGTATATGTGTCGTATATGGTACCATTGTAGTGTTTGGAGCAATATTAGTTATATTAGTCGTATTTGGTACTATTGTAGTGTTAAGTGTTAAAGTAGGTATATGCGTCGTGGGTGGTACCGTTGTAGTGTTAGGTGCAATACAAGGAATATGGGTCGTAGTTGGTACCGTTGTAGCGTTAGGTGTAATCGTAGGTATATGTGTCGTAGTTGGTACCGTTGTAGTGTTTGGTGTAATACTAGGAATATGCGTCGTGGGCGTTACCGTTGTAGGTCCAACAGTTAGTACCGCTGTAGTGTTTGGTGCAATAGTAGGTATATTAGTCGCAGGTGGTACGGTTGTAGTGTTAGGTGCTGTAGTAGGTATACTTATCGTAAGTGGTACCGTTGTAGTGTTAAACGCAATACTAGGTATATGCTTCGTAGTTGGCACCGTTGATGTTGTGTTGGGTGCAATAGAAGGTATGTGTGTGATAGGTATTACCGTTGTGTTGTTAGGTGCAACAGTAGGTATATGCATCGTGGGTGGTACGCTGTAGTGTTAGATGCAATAGTAGGTGCATGTGTCGCGGGTGGTACCGTTGTAGTGTTAGGCACAGTAGGGTGTATATGTGTCGTATATGGTACCATTGTAGTGTTTGGAGCAATATTAGTTATATTAGTCGTATTTGGTACTATTGTAGTGTTAAGTGTTATAGTAGGTATATGCGTCGTGGGTGGTACCGTTGTAGTGTTAGGTGCAATACAAGGAATATGGGTCGTAGTTGGTAGTGTTTTAGCGTTAGGTGTAATCGTAGGTATATGTGTCGTAGTTGGTACCGCTGTAGTGTTTGGTGTAATACTAGGAATATGCGTCGTGGGCGTTACCGTTGTAGGTCCAACAGTTAGTACCGCTGTAGTGTTTGGTGCAATAGTAGGTATATTAGTCGCAGGTGGTACGGTTGTAGTGTTAGGTGCTGTAGTAGGTATACTTATCGTAAGTGGTACCGTTGTAGTGTTAAACGCAATAGTAGGTATATGCTTCGTAGTTGGCACCGTTGTTGTTGTTTTAGGTGCAATAGAAGGTATGTGTGTCATAGGTATTACCGTTGTGGTGTTAGGTGCAACAGTAGGTATATGCATCGTGGGTGGTACCGCTGAAGTGTTAGATGCAATAGTAGGTGCATGTGTCGCGGGTGGTACCGTTGTAGTGTTAGGCACAGTAGGGTGTATATGTATCGTATGTGGTACCATTGTAGTGTTTGGCGCAATATTAGTTATATAAGTCGTATTTGGTACTATTGTAGTGTTAAGTGTTAAAGTAGGTATATGCGTCGTGGGTGGTACCGTTGTAGTGTTAGGTGCAATACAAGGAATATGGGTCGTAGTTGGTACCGTTGTAGCGTTAGGTGTAATCGTAGGTATATGTGTCGTAGTTGGTACCGTTGTAGTGTTTGGTGTAATACTAGGAATATGCGTCGTGGGCGTTACCGCTGTAGTGTAAGTTGTAATAGTATGCATATGCGTCGTGGGTGGTACGGGTGTAGTGTTAGGTGCAAAAGTAGGTATATGCGACGTGGTTGGTACGGCTGTAGTGTTAAGTGTAATAGTAGGTATATGCGCCGTGGGTGGTACCGCTGTAGTGTTATATGTAATAGTATGCATATGCGTTGTGGGTGGTTCGGTAGTAGTGTCAGGTGTAATAGTGGGTATATGCGGCGTAGTTGGTACCGCTGTAGTGTTAGGTGTAATAGTAGGTATATGCGTCGTGGGCGGTACCGCTGTAGTGTTAGGTGTAATAGTAGGCATATACGTCGTGGGTGGTACGGTTGAGGTGTTATTTGTAATAGTATATATATGTGACGTAGTTGGTACCGCTGTAGTGTTAGGTGTATTAGAATGTATATGCGTCGTTGTTGGCACCGCTGTAGTGTTAGTTGTAACAGTAGGTATATGAATCGTAGTTGGTACTGGTGTAGTGTTAGATGTAAGAGTAAGTACATGTTTCGCGGGTGGTACCGTTGTAGTGTTATATGTACTAGTAGGTCTATGCATCGTATTTGGTACCCTTGTAGTGTTAGGTGCGTTAGTATGTATAGTAATGGCTGGTGGTACCGCTGTAGTGTTTGTCGCCGTAGTAGGTACAGGAGTCATCTGAGATTCCCTCGATGTGCTAGGTACAATAGGTATGCGTGTGGTAGGTGTTTCTGCTGTAATGTGAGGTACACAAGTATATACTCTTTTGGCAGGTATTAGATTGCATAGATCCGTGTGTGAAATATGTGTGGGAAGTGCGTTTTCAGTAGCCACAATTGAAACAACGGGTGGAATATAACAATGAATTTGTTAGGCACAAAATTAGGATCGAATAAAGCATTGCCATTAGAAGTAACGGAAAGGAATCAACGTATAAAGTAATCGATTATGTTGAAACTATTATTGTATGATATTGAACTGTTATCAAATTTATTGTTTAAATACCCAATATAAAAATAGATATACCAATTGTTATGTGTAACAATAGTGTGAAGTTTGACGTGTGTACATATAAATTATCGCCACGTCTGTAAGATAAACTTAAATAAATCAAAACTGTACCAATCTTGACACAATGATAGTCCGGGTGCCATTTGCCATTTTGTCCACGGTTTATCCGTGAGGTTGTTTTGTTAACACTATTTGCCTGAACGTATAATCCGTAGCCATCTTCACAAGTCACATTTGCTGCTGAGGATCTGGTAGTCGATGTATAGATTATTAAAATGTGGTCACCTAGGTTACCACTTATCCAGTTCGAACCAACATTGGGATCCCTACAAAACCTCACAATACCATACATACCTATAACACGGAAGTATAGATCAATCTGCAAAATAACTATTTAATATATATAACTTATTCGTATCAATATACTATGCTATTGGAATAGGGGACCTTTATTGCGTCGTCCGTCGTCCGTCGTCTAGCGTCTGTAGTCCGTATGCCGTCAACAATATGTTCGTTTTCACGATAGAGACTTCACTTTTTATCCAATCTTGACCAATCTTGATCAGACTTACACACAGTGTTTATGACCGTAAAATATCGGACGGGATTGTTATTGGGCCAGATCGCACCAGTAACACTGGAGTTATTGCCTCTTTGTCATGCAAAAAATGCGAAAAAAGCCTTTTTTCCAAAATGTAGACTTCATTTTCAATCCTTTCTGTACCAAACTGTGTGTATGATCATCAGATCTCAGCAGAAGCCAAAATGGGCCAGACTTCAGTTTTCATCCAATCGTCACCAATCTTGCACAGTTTGTTTATGACCATAAGATGTGAAGTGGAATACAAGCAAGATCAGGCCAGAAACACCAGAGTATTTGACCCTTGTGGGTGAAGAAAACATCTATTTGTTATCAACAATTGGCTTGCAAACGCGATTTATTGAATGATGACCACACTTGCACAGTTTGTGAATGACCATACAATCTTAGATGGGATTCAATGGTATTGGGCCAGATTGCACCAGGAACACAATAGTGATTGCCCCATATTCAATAAAAAAAAATTGCAAAAATGCCCTTTTTTCTAAAAAACAGACTTCATGTTCATCCAATCTTCACAAAACTGCTACAGGTAATGTATGACTTTAACATCTCAGCAGAAGCCAAACTGGGTGTGATCGTGCCAAAAACATCAGAATGTGGTATAATGAGACCACTTGCAGTCAACAATGGTCAAAACGGTTAATGGACGTTTGTTTTATAAATTGCTTTGTCGTCATTGTAGTTGTTTTAGTAATTATACACACGTGTCCGATACTAAGTATAGGAATATGTCAACTATTAATGAGATGTAAATTGTTAACAGTAATCAAAGTAAGTGCTTAATTTATTAAAAATGTCATGTATCAAGTGTTTGGATGTTTGCAAAGGGCATAGATATATGCATTTGTCATGCTGATTAATAAGTTGTTTACATATGCATTCATGTAGATGAGTATAATTACGAGCACGGTTGTTGCTCAGACAGAGGGCTTGGATATTATGTTAAGAGAGACCGGTTTTGGAGAGCTCGGTGGGTGCGACCAGAAGCACGTGTGCGGCGACAACCGGATCGCGGCTCGAGCATGGAAACATGGGAGCTGATACCCGAGACATCCGAATAAACAGCTTGTACCCGAGCTCGAGATGTTGTTGACTTTATTCCGTCCAATCTTAACCACACTACCACAGTTTGTGTATGACCATATGGTCCAGAATTTCCTAAAGGACTTCTTTAAGGCATGTCGGCATCCCCGACACGAGCCCCCCAAGCGAAATTAAAACGTATCCACCCCTCGAGATCGTTCCAATCCTCCCCCTTTGCTTCCCCATCGTCCCAAATAAGCACCTCGATTTGGCCCAACCTCGGCAGCATCCCCCACCCCACCTCCCCGAAATCGTCTGCAACGATTGACCCCAAATGACCGAAATCGGCTGCAACGATAGATCCCACCTTTTCGAGATCGAGCCCCACCTCACCGAAATCGACTGCATCGCCCAACCCCACCTCCACAAAATCGGCTGCGACGATCGAAATTCCGGCGGAAACCAAATCAGCAGTATCGCTTCAAATATCTCGCTTAAACTACCTATCTTATCGCCCGACCTCTCTCAACATTGGCCGCAGCGTATAAGCTAACATAGCTAGCTGATACATTTTTTTTTATTTCTAACAAGCCAAAGTTGATGAAGAGTAAACACCATCTAAATCACGCAATAATACATGTTTTATGGATCTGTCATGATTCGCGGGCGATTACGTGTATAGATATGCAGTAACGGAGAAATGCATTATCTTAAATTTGGGATTCTTATTTTGCCGCCTTAAAATAATATCATGACAACTAGCTGTTTTACGAACATTTATTTTTAAATTTCAGTAACAGTTTTCGGATGCCAAAAAATAAAATAAATCGTTATAAGTTATTCCACATGCGGTTATTCTACAAAGCCGAACAAATCACTTATCTTATTAAATACTTGAGTATGCGGTTCCTACTCGACATAAAATACGGATTGTATCTCCATGTAAGCGTCTTTTGCTAAACAAGCGGGCGAAAATTATGTCGCCATGCACAAGGTCACGTACGCCTCATTAAAAACGTGCATGCCCTGTTCACGTGATTTATTGCAGTGTTTATACGAACAAATAACGTTTGACGACGTCAAATTGTGTTTTACCATAAGGCTGTGTATTTCAGTATTCCTTTATATTTTGTTGATTTTCAGTTTGTGAAATTGATAAGAAGAGTACCCGGTCAACGGTCAATATAATAATAAAATGTTTTAAAATGCCTGTTCGCTTTTCCCGGCAATCGTAAGTTTGTGTTGTCAAACATATTTTTAGTTGTAAGTAAGGTAAAAAGTTCCTAAATATCGCCGAATTAGATTAGCTATTTAGAATGTTGTGTGTGGGAGTACATTGTTCAGTCACCTGTCAATCCAATTGTTGAAAATTAGACCTTATAAATAGATCAATACGGCGTTCTTGTATAGCCCTTCAATTAAAACCAATTGTGCAATTAAGAGATTCATGGTGGTCGATTTGAAAATTAAGGCAAGTCGGCATTATTTAAGCATGTCGGCAAATGACTAACTGCTTTTACAAACGAAATAGACCTGCTTGAAACCCTGTGGGCTGAGCCGAAGCCAAACACGGACCAGATTGGACCACACCAAGTAGAATTTTAGCCCTGTCTTTGTTTAAGAAAATGCAAACATTTACTTTATGCATTGTTGATATTTCATTCTTTGACATCCAGTGTTGACAAAAAGTCGGTGAACATGCATGCACTGTAACCATATTGTTCATGCAAAATGGGTGACTATATTGACGTTGGTAACAAATTAGAAAATATCACTACGTTTGTTAGTTTACAAGCCAATCAAAGAATAACATTTGCTTTAAATTGTTGGTTGAAAACGGATGAAATTTGATTTCCAACAGTTGCAAACCTTGCATGCAGTTATCTGTACATATAACGTTTATGGCTTCATACCTTGCATTAATATCGTTTATCATTATTGGACAGACAATTTTCAAAGAAAGTGCAAAACTTGACCTTAAAACACTGCCATCGCAATTATCACATTTCAACTAGTTATCC
>CM051024.1:1295000-1350000 GCA_027627225.1 Congeria kusceri
CTTTTAGCTTGGTTATAATATGAACGGTAATTATAATTAATATGTTTAAGTTGATTGGGTCGATATTTTTTTTAATAACTGTTTCTAGTATCAACCCATTTTCAATTGGATGAACATTAAATAATGTATTTTTGCATGTATTTTTATTTAAAATATTCATGCACATATAGTTTATAAACTCCACCTAATTTATTTAAGGTAATTGACCAAGTTGTGATTACATGTAGTCCAGAGCGGAATGTTTGTTATCTGTCATATCAAACAATACTTTAATTCATGTGTCTAAATTTATATCTTAAGCAAATATACTAAGAAACAACTAAACGTTAAACAATCAACGGTTTAAAACTTACCACAAGTAGTAAAATGCTTTTCTGCAGATTGTCACTCATATTGTTTCATATTTGTTATGTTTCTGTCTATGTACTGTTCTCATATTTGTATGTTTTATGCAGTAAATAAGGACAACAATGACAATTTTCCCTTACAAATTGCACACACTAGTGGTAGTATTAGTAGTAGTAGTATTAGCAGTAGTAGTAGTAGTAGTAGTAGTAGTAGTAGTAGTAGTAGTAGTAGTAGTAGTAGTAGTAGTAGTAGTAGTAGTAGTAGTAGTAGTAGTAGTAGTAGTAGTAGTAGTAGTAGTAGTAGTAGTAGTAGTAGTAGTAGGAGTAGTGGTAGTAGTAGTAGTAGTAGTAGTAGTAGTAGTAGTAGTAGTAGTAGTAGTAGTAGTAGTAGTAGTAGTAGTAGTAGTAGTAGTAGTAGTAGTAGTAGTAGTAGTAGTAGTAGTAGTAGTGGTAGTAGTAGTAGTAGTAGTAGTAGTAGTAGTAGTAGGAGTAGTAGGAGTAGTTGTAGTAGCAGTAGTAGTAGTTGTGGCAGCAGTAGCAGTAGCAGTAGTAGTAGTATTAGTAGTAGTAGAAGTAGTAAATGTTGTAGTGGAAGTGGTAGTGGTGGTAGTAGTAGTAGTAGATCTAGAAGTAGTAGTAGTTGTTGTTGTTGTTGTAGCTGAAGATAATATTGGCGGACGTGGTGGCGATGCCTGTACTGTTTATGCTGCTGTAGTTGATTCTGCAAATGGAGACTGTTTCTTTAGTTGGATACCGCTTAGGGTCATACTTTTACAATCGTGAAAAACAAAATGTCAAGGTCCTTAAATTTATATTTGGCAACACAATATTTTCATATGGAAGATATTTGTTGAATTCGGTATGTTTGACTTTTTATTTTATGCTTTTGGCCAATAAATACATAAAATTGTGCGAGATTAAACGTCACATATTTGTTTATTCTGACGTCATAAAAATGACGTCACAAATGATTCCAAAATAGCTTATCATAACTATGGTGGGAAAAATGCCATATTGTGTGCGTCGTTTTAAACAAGTAAATACTCTGCATGTAGATGCCTTTGCCAAGGAAGGTAAACCACTACCGGTAGATCGATGCGATTGATAGAAAAACAGTGCGTTTTGTGTTATATTTTCACTGTGAAACTATGTAAAATGCCTCCCTTTCCGGTGATGATATTACGCGTTATGACACCGAAAACAAACATATTTTCCTTTTTTATGCTTTATTAACCTTTATTTTACATTTCAATGCAAAATATCTCGGGAATCATAACGTCATGACGTCAAAATAATGACGTCATTTCACAGTTTTGAGCCCGGTATCGATGACGGTCCGATTCATTTACTGTATTAAATCAGGACCCAAAAAATTAGTCCCTCACTGTGAGAGATATAGGGATATATCTCACTGATATTTTTTCTATATTTCACTACGTAGCATTAGATAGATAGAGAATATTTGTTTAATGCAGTGTAAGATCGTCATTTATCTCATGAGTGGTCACGGAAACAATATTAACACGAGTGGCGCAGCCACGAGTGAAAATATATAGTTTCTATTACCAAGCAACGATGACAATTTTGCTGTTAATTTTCGTGCATGAATTAAAAAAAAATAGTTATCTTGTTAGTATACATATCATTAGAAAACGTCCTCGTATGTATCAAACATTATCGAGTATATAGCTACTGTAGATAATTGACTTGTCGTTTATATCAAATATTACAACCTTAGAAAAGTTTAAACTGTCCGAATTGACTAGTATATACCTGACAATCAAGGATCCAGTTGACCAATTTTGTGTTTATATTTATGTGGTAAATAATAGCACATGTTTGCTTAATTCAATCAATTTACTTAAAATCCTAGGACAAACAACCGTGAGCAAACAGAAAGGTGGAGCGATCTATGTTCGTCTACTGGTTTAATTGTTCAAATCGCATCACCCAAGCAATATTATTATTCCGCAAAGGAATCAACGTATTAAATTGTCTATAAAAGCGATGAACTTATATATGTTAGGTCTATAAAAGCGATGAACTTATATATGTTAGAAATACTGACATTTTAATTTCAAAGTATTTACTGTTACGCAGTATTAGTGCTTATACTAATATCTCATGAATACAAAAAACATGATGAATATGATTAATATAATTAATATAATGAATTTGATTATGATAATAATAATGTTGTTGTTGTTATTGGTTGTGTAGTAGTAGTAGTAGTAGTTGTTGTTGTAGTTGTAGTAGTAGTAGTAGTAGTAGTACTAGTACTAGTAGCAGTAGTAGTAGTATTAGTAGTAGTAGTAGTAGTAGCAGCAGCAGTAGTAGGAATATCAGTAGCAGAGCAGAAGCAGCCGTTGTCTTCTTCGTCGTCGTGGTAACAGTAGTAGTAGTAATAGTAGTAGTTGTACTAGTAGTAGTAGTAGTAGTAGTAGTAGTAGTAGTAATAGTAGTAGTAGTAGTAGTAGTAGTAGTAGTAGTAGTAGTAGTAGTAGTAGTAGTAGTAGTAGTAGTAGTAGTAGTAGTAGTAGCAGTAGCAGTAGCAGTAGTAGGACTATCAGTAGCAGAGCAGAAGCAGCAGTTGTCCTTCTTCGTCGTCGTGGTAACAGTAGTGTAGTAATAGTAGTAGTAGTTTGTACTAGTAGTAGTAGTAGTAGTAGTAGTAGTAGTAGTAGTAGTAGTAGTATAGTAGTAGTAGAAGTAGTAGTTGTAATAGTAGTAGTAGTAGTAGTTGTAGTAGAAGCAGTAGTAGTAGTAGTAGTAGTAGTAGTAGCAATATCAGTAGTAGTAGTAGTAGTAGACTGTGTACAGATAGGAAAGACGCGATGTCTTTAAAATGAACTTAACAATATATTCCTAATATATTGAGCTTTAAGTTTTATATTCAGCAGCGCTCATCATGTAACTTTTGGATGTTTTTACTTTTATTGTTGGGGTTTAATTGGATTTTGAAATTCATCTGAGAATGAAAATAGCATGTATGAAGATGGTCGTGTTCATGCTGTTGTTGTTGACAATGATGATGATGATGATGATGATGATGGATGATGATGATAGTGATGATGATGATGATGATGGTGATGATTGTGATGATGATGATGATGATTATTATGTTGATGATGATGATGATGATGATGATGATGATGATGATGATGGTGATTATGACGATGATGACGATGATGATGACGATGATAGTGAATATGAGTTTGGTTTGATCATATTGATATGATTTAAGAAACAAATAACAAACGCATCGTTTTAGTCAAATCATTGGCATTTAACCCATTTGATTCTAGATACACGTTTGTATGACAGCATTTTTCTCTGTACGGGTATTGTTTATGTTAAAATATATTGCTGATATTGTGTATGCGGTAATATTAAGTTATTCTTTTCTGAAATGGAATTAACTTCCCTTTATCAAAGATATTGTTTTAGCCAGATGTTAAAATAAATGATTTATTAACAATTAATAGTGTTTTGACAAATTTTAAAGAAAATTAAATTACGATGATCTGTACAATTGTTTGTATGCTCAACCTATTTTATTTTCTTCCAAAAAGATAACAAACTGCATATCATTCCAATCACCGATTAAGGAGCACCCTACTGTCTAAACAGCTTTCGATCTATAGCCCCTGGTCGACTGTACATTTATGCCCCCACATGGGAGAGAACAGAAATCAAATGTTGCTGATTGCAAAACGTGGCTGTTACATTGCGTTATTGTTATTAATTTTTTATTATATTTATTATGTCACTTAATATGATAATATTTGTTGGCATGAATAGGAACACAGAGTCAATTTTGTACCAATATATGCATTTTTATAGCCCCCAAACAAGGTTACGTAATGGAATTTCAAAGTTCAGCTGCCTTTATTTCATTTTTCACACAAACTTTATTTGGTTGCCATAATTAATTATAGCATTATTATTTTTCCGTGATTTTTTGCAGCACTTTTGCTTTAATTCACACATTGACATGGCCAAGCTAGCTGTATTAGTTTTTACCTGAAAATAAACAATTATTGTTGAGCGTTTCAGAAAATATTTTCTTTTAGGAAGTGTATTATCGATGTGTTTTATTTGAAATTGTCTCTAATTGTAATTCTTCTCTGCAAAATAAATGCCCATTTATTCGAATGCATTAAGAAACTTTTAAAATGAACACATGGTAAATCATACAAATACTGATAATTTAGTACATAGATTTGTGAAGTGCTTTTAAATACTTTGTATGATGGTATTCACTTCATTGTTTATGAAGATATTAAAATTAGTTTCAAAATGTGTTAGACAAATCAATAGCATTTTCTGAAATTCAATTTTTCTAACAGGCTGCACAGACATGTCTTATCAATATTCGGCAAAAAAATCAACACTGTTTCCACAGTAGCCGGATAGCACTTAGGGTCATAAACCTCTTAGGGTGACAATTTTAATGAAAAAGTTATAGTTTACCAAACAAATATTTTCCATTAAAAGGTTTCCTACTAAACTATTGTACATCGGATAGCTATATTAAGTAAAATATAAATGAAATTTTGGTTACAACTTTTTAATATTAAGTGATACTCTGGGCAGCAATAAGATATTCATATTACAGTTTCTTATTATCATTATTATTATTATTATTATTATTATTAGTAGTAGTAGTAGTACTAGTAATAATAATAGTAGTAGTAGTAGTAGTAGTAGTAGTAGTACTAGTAATAATAGTAGTAGTAGTAGAAGTAGTAGTAGTGTAGTAGTAGTCGTCGTCGTCGTAGTAGTAGTAGTAGTAGTAGTAGTAGTAGTAGTAGTAGTAGTAGTAGTAGTAGTAGTAGTAGTAGTAGTAGTAGTAGTAGTAGTAGTCGTCGTAGTAGTAGTAATAGTAGTAGTAGTAGTAGTAGTAGTAGTAATAGTAGTAGTAGTAGTAGTAGTAGTAGTAATAGTAGTAGTAGTTGTAGTAGTAGTAGTAGTAGTAGTAGTAGTAGTAGTAGTAGTAGTAGTAGTAGTAGTAGTTGTATAGTTTTGTAAGTCATAATATGTGAAGACATGAAAAGATACAAAAGACGCTGTGTCTATTCAAACGATTCTAAAGAAATGAATGTACCACATATTCTGTTAATATTGCGAGATAAGTCTTATATGTATTTTGAAGTGCGTAAGGCATGCATATAAAAATGGGAGGCGTATATCCTAGTATACACGAGTAATCGTGTATGTGTTGCTAATATTAAAATTGCATGAATATAACGGTGATGATGATGATGATGATGATGATGATATGATGATGATGATGATGATGATGATGATGATGATGATGATGCTAATGATAATTGATGATTGATGATGATTGATAATGATGATCATTATGACTAGCATGTTGATGATGATGATGATGATGATGATGATGATGATGATGATGATGATGATGATGATCATCATCATCATCATCATCATCATGATGATGATTGATGATGATCATGATGATGATAATGATGATGATTCGCACCTAAATCACATAAACCAGTCAAGAAACCAGTTCACTTAGTCTTATTTTAATGCAATGGTAAGTAATAATGTATAAAACGTGTAATATATGGGTATAACATGATTAGATGGCAATAAAAGCGAAACTGTTTCCGTAGTTACCGATAACACTAAGGGTCTAAAACATCTGCGGCCCGATCATTTGAATGTGACTTGACAAAAAAACAAAACCACAAAAAAAAAAAAAAAATATTTTCCGTTAAAAGGTTTCCCACAATATCGCGAAAATAATTTTGGGCAACTCTGTTAAATATGCGATTAGACACTGAGCAGCAAACAATATTATAATATACAGTCAATTTATTTCCATCAATATATGTACACAATTGACTTGCTTTTCATTTAAAGTAATATTAGTACAAATTATTATTATTATTGTTGTTATTATTATTGTTATTGCTATTGCTGTTGTTATTGCTATTGTTTTTGTTATAATTACTATTATTGTTGCTTTTTTTATTATTAGATAATTGCTCTGATGGCTATGATGATGATGATGATGATGATGATGATAATAATAAGGATGATGCTGATGAAAATAATGATGATGATAATCATGATGATATTGATGATTGTGATAATTGACTCTGTTATTGTGTAATCACTTTAGTTTTCTTCATGCGTTCTTAACAATATCCGATATTTAAACCGAAATTAAAACCATAAATCGTTGTATTCCTTCACTGTGTAATACAGAGAAAAAAAGTTTAATAATTAGAATATTATTTACGCTTTCATAAATATTAAGAAACAGTGATGACATTCCTACAGTAACACTACAATATAGTTATTTAAACTCATGAAAAGTTGCTCTTGCAAGGTTTAGAACGTACTCAAAAACAGGTCGATACACCGAATTTTTCGTGAACAAACGTATTTTTCACTCATGTCACATGAATCAAATAGAAACAGAACAAAAGTTTTTTACTAGTTTGCCGAATGTACAGTATTAGGATTCGCTATTACAGTGCATATTCGGTTCTTCTTTGTATAATCTCTCCAAATTTCACCGAGAAGTTAAGAATCGATATTTAATTTACATTTGAACATGTACATGTTTACACTTGTACAATTTACAGTGTGTTATTTGCTTTAATTAGAAGAATTATCTGATTTGTTTATAAATGTTATTACCGTATTTATGTGATGCTCAACACTTTCGTATTACAATGCTTGGTAACTGTGTATAATCGCTATAACATTGTATAGTGTTAAAGCAATACATTTTGAAAATGGACTTAGCAGTGTATGAATAAGCTAATGTGTAGATATTTGAAAAAATGTGTTATGAATATATGATATAAAATATGATGTAAATAATATTAGTGAAACAAATAATAAAACAGGCATTAGGGGACCTAGGGGCGGGTCTCAATTCAATACGGGTAGCTACCGTTAGCCAATCAACACCCGAGCGGTCTGCTCTTATCCCTTTCAGACTTTTTATTGGACAGGCTCGCTTAAGCCATTGACCAATGGAATAGTTTTGTTCAGGTAGGGGCCGGGCTTTCACCAAGATGCGGACAACAGGACCAATCAAATGATCCCGGGGCGGGCCCGAGGAGATAAACACGTAACGGTTCTTAGACAGTTAACGAGGTATGAGTAAATCCACTAATAGGAGTGTGTGATTTATGGCAGTAGCTAACTAATTAGGCGATTAACACGTTAAATTGAAAACGAGTGCATTGTGTAGGAGAAGGCTGCTCGTACTCAACATGTATGGAGGCCACCAATTCATAATTTTCGCTTGAATATTTTTCATAAAATAAGACTAAAAACAGGATAAAATTTATAAAGAAACTTAAATAGTTTCGCAATAAAATATGTGTTTTTCTTATTTAGAGTGACATTTAAAATCATTAATATCAACATCATGATTCTCATCGTCATAATGATCATCGATATTATCAGTACTATAACGAATATGTCAGAAGATGATGGTGTAGTTGCATGGGAGTAGTAGTAGCATTGATCACAATTAAACACCTTAACGCACACTTTATGTCAAATATAATATCTGAAAGAAAAAGGGTACTTACGTTTGCGAAATTTCGGTTACGCAAAGTTTTTCCGGTGGCCTTTGATAACAACTATTTCGATTTGTGAAGCCGTCAGTATTTTCTACCATAGATCGGGATAATGTATCTTCCGAACTACATTATGAAACGGAATGTTACAAGATGAATGCCTACTAAATCAGGATCAGAATCAGAATACCAAAACTTATATCGCCTGTGACAAAAAACAACAACAAAAAAACAATTACCTCTCGAATCCGGATTGGATGCAACAGTTTCCACATATTTTCCAAACAATATTGCTATTGTTGTAACTAAATAACATTTATATCGCATTTTAGTATAAACCACACACACATATGTCACCGAGAAAACGTTATCGTGCCTTATGTTTAGTTATTGTATTTGTTGAGCAATTAACATTAAAGAGGGACTGTACGATTTATATTCCTTTATTTCGAGTATTGTTCGCTACACGCTAATAAAATACAGATTTATATTACATAAAAAAGTAAACAGCGAAAAAATCCAACTATATATTTATTACAAAACAAACAAACAAATTAGGTCGATACAGACGCGTTAATCCTACAACAACGGCTAATTCGTTTTATATTAGGATAACAAAACTGCGCATGCGCCAACAATCGGTTGGACTCACCGAGGCGCTGTATATACATATATGTGCTATAATTATGTTAGTTTTAAATTTCATTCTAAATACGCATTTCTGAACAAAAGTTATTATCAACATTAATTTTATTATTTTAAACAATGTATTGACTTCGTTAGAGTAAAAACTCGAGTTTGCCAAATATTTTCGTATACTATCGTACAATACCTCTTTAATATAATCACGCAATCGCGTTGTGCGCTTCCAAACATGTGCTGATAGTACAGACAAACAGAACATTTCCCACTGTTCTATAAAACGTGTTGATTACTTCACTTCTCTTCTCCGTTGTAAGTAAATAAATAGCTGACCCTATTGTGTCTAATAAAACAACATTCCATATATGCCCCAGTCGATCCAGTTGAGTTTCAATTTCATTAACATTGTCTCGTACTAAACATCGGAATTTTTCGGAGTCCAAATTGTATCCATCATAAGCTATTCTATAATGGTAAGTACTACTATTTCCATACATATAAGCAAGTATATACAGTAAACTTGTGAAAACCAAACGGCTTCCGCACAGACCGATCGTTCGGTTTTCAAGGCGTTTGGCTTACCCACGTTTTCTTATAACTTCATTATTGTTAAATACATGTGCATGTAATTCAATGAAGTATTTTGCAGTAAGTATACATACATGAACGTAATTGTTGATTGTAAACAAACTTTACGATAAGTATAAAAGAAAGAATATGTATCGATATATGTTTTTTTAAAGAAATAGTCTATCGTTTACATGTTTTGATTCGATTCGCGTTTAGAGAGTTTACATTTTTAATCAATTTCTAAATTATTTAACACACAAGCACAGTATGCCAGATCGGCCCAACGATATTAAAGATTGTCTCATTATTGTATCTTTTTCTAATGCATTAATAATTTGTATATAACAATTAAACAGTCAAATTTCGGTATTAGTTTATTATTACTATTACCAAATTTACAAATCTGTGAACAAGAGGTATGACAATTAAAAAGTAATGTGCTTTCAAGAGTTCATTTTCAAACGCCCTGGCTGGACACAATATTAACACCTTCTGTTTTTACTCCAATTAAGTAGCCGTGCCATCAATTTAGATAACCATAATCCGCTTACCGGTATCACATCTGGGGTGAAACCTGAGGACACCCGACTGGACATACATGTAGCAGTTCAGTTCATTCCGGTTTTTATCTCGACTTTTCGAACAAAAGCAAACCATTCTACAGGCCCCGACGTCGGCGTCCTGGCTAGGTTAAAGTTATTCGGTAAGCTAGTTTATCAGGAATGGCTTGACGGATTTCAAACTTCAAACATGTATTCCCCTTATTAAAATGAACCTATAGGCCAAGTTTGATAACAGTAGTTAGAAATTTGTCAAAATTATGGGGATTTATACACTTATAAATTTAACATATAAGCTATTTGAATAGGTTTAATTTAAGTTTCTTGGTAAGCTAGTTTCTCAGGAATAGCTTGAGACATGTCATTCCTATAATACAACGAACCCATGGGCCAGTTTTGATAACTCTAGATTGAAATTTGTCAAAATTACGGGCCTTTTTACACTTAGACATTTACCATTCCCGCGGGTGTGGTGGCGGCGTCAACTTTTGATTTTCATTCTCTAACTCGAGTATGAGTCTTCATACATAGATACCCTAAAGAAATACTTTACTTGGGAGTGCAATTGGGGTGGGTTGGGATGGGTCAAGGTCACTGTAACTAAAACTAGAACAACTAGTTTATGCTCAATGACTGGAGAACAATTGAAATATAGAAAAATACCAGTAACTCTGACAAGTACAAAACAACTCGAGCTCTGTTCGCGCACTGGACAATTGTATGAGATAAAAATCGTTCGGTTCTCTCAGGATTCGGTTTATTAAGACTAGCACAGTCTCAAGATTAACTGGACATCGGAGATTACCTGTATTCTTGATAAACACTACGAATAAAACACTCTCTTTCAAACCGAGAACAGCTGTTGCAGCAATTAGTTTAATTGAACCCACTGATATCTCCTCTGTGGATGTACAGGGTCGTAAAAAAGATGTAAACTTAGATCAGCAGACGTTTGGGAAAACAATTGACACTAACGAGCTTGATAAGCTTTTTTTCCCCAGGGTATAAGGAACGGGTTGTTAACTTACTTAAAAAAATGCTGATTTGTCTGCACAGACAGAAGCTGAACTTAGTCATACCGATACGGTTCGGATGAAAATGGAAACGGGCAATCACACTCCAATTAAATTGAAACCGTAGCGCACCCAAATCAATGATACGAAGGTTATTGATCAGGCTGTTGATGAGATGTTAGATGCTAAGACCATAGAAAGAAGTCCGTCAGAGTGGGAATTTCCTGTTGTTATTAAGGACAAGACAGATGGAAGTAAAAGGTTTTGTGTGGACTTCAGGAAACTAAATAAGATCAGTAAGTCAAATACATATCCTTTTCCAGTCATTGATGACATAGTAGCCTTATTAGAAAAAGCTAAGTTAGTTACGTCTTGAATTTGAAGAGTGGGTACTTGCAAGTTTAAATGGATGATAGGGATAAGAACAAACCGGCTTTTACTTGTCATCGGTGCCTTTGGTTTAACCACAGCCCCAGTTGAGTTTCAGGAATTCATGGACCGTGCCCTGGAGGGTTTAGTGAGTTCTCCACGGCGTAATTAATGAGAACAGGCGATTTTTAGATATATATTATCGTATAGCTTTATTGGCAGAAGAAATACGTAAGTTGTTTGATAAAACTAAATCATCCATATCGCATCTACAATCACAACTCGAACTATTAACGCCAGGGAAGGTGTCTTCACAAATAATTAACCCCTTCTTATTACAAGCTAGACTGCGTCAGATCCAAAAATCTCTCCCAGAATTAATGGCTCTAATTGGCGACCCATAGGGGGGCATCTGGTCGTGTATATGTATTTAACAAGCACTACGTTGTTCACTGAGGGTAGAACACTGATAATTCTGTCAATACCTGTGATAAATATAAACAAAGCGAAAATCCAGTTGCGACAGCAGGAGAGAACTCTTATTAGGAGCCCGAGGTCTTTTATTTATGGCAAGTGACCAATTGCCCCAAAACTACACAGCACACACTAAATCAGTTACTTACAGGTACTGAACTGGCAGCTTGTAGTCATTGCAACTCTAGATTTTGTGCTGTTGTTAAGTCCGATTTATGGAGTAAACATTGGAAAAACATGTATAATAAACTTGTTTACGGCCCAAGATAATGTCGCAGAACAATATTTTATGACCAAAGTATCCAAACTGAGGTTACCTGTCGCTGAACATCTGTTTGATTAATAATGTGTAGTTATCTCTCGGTCCAGCTTAGAATTCGCTTTAGTGTGTAATGGTCAGCACACCGAAGTCGAATGTAGCAAGTCCGTATACATAATTAGGGTTGATGATGGATGCACGGCTTCAAATATGTATTTCATATTAACCATTCATCGTGGGTGAATCACGAGATGCTGGTAAGCACCTTTCAGATCTCAAAGCTGTTAATTTCTCACAATCGATTGTATGGAAATCATTTCAAGACACGTTTCCTTACATCGCAAATATTGACATACCTACGCAATTGAATGAAATACAAGATTTACCATTGGTCAACTTGGTGAATGAACTAAAAATGGCCAGAGATGTCACAGTGGGCATTAAGACACGTTTTTCGATGTGGCATTATATTAGTCTTGCTCTAGCAGTTTTAGTTATCATTGGCATAGTGTTTATATTTATTTGTAAAATAAAACTGCCTCCGCAAAATTGTTTACGTGTGGAAATGCTGGGAAAACGACGAGAAGCCGTGTCGACAGATGTGGAGCCTCAAAGACAGAGATAAGGTTAGACGTTATCGCCAACGGAATCATCGCCAGTGAAGCGACAGGAGCAGTTATATCCGTGATTCCTTTTCAATCGAAAACAAAACACGGTAGAAGTGATTTGACTGCATTGCTATGAATAATATGTGTACTGTATATATATATATATATGTTAGTAGCATTTAGTTCTATAAGTCCTGGATACATGTCTCAAACATTTACCCAGGTGAAGATTTTAACAATAATAGGTATACTCTATAGAGCAAAAATACCATGCGATGCCCCGATGCCCCACAAGACAAACGTGGTGAAGATGCTCGTTTAAGACATTGTTTTATATATAATATATACCTGTGTAATTCGATATGGTGTACAGTATTTAGTTTTTCCTGGCTATCATGAGGGACTGATAATGGGCACCAATTATACACCAATAGCATGTATTGTCTTATACAATACCGATAAAACATAACTACAACATCAAAAAACATAACAACAAACGAATGGGCATTTTTCCTGTGAAAATGTCTGATTCATCTCAGTTGTGTCTTCCATTCTTATTGTATTCGGATTATAATTTGGATTATCATTATATAATGGTAAACCACACATTGTGGGAAAGAGCTTTTGAAACCATCTATAAAACATCAATGAACACACTCAGAGCGTTAGCTTTAGATTTGTTATCCGAAGACAGAATGGTGCGGCTGGCAGTGAATATAATTGCTGCCGAGGTAGTAAGTAATGCGCTGGGGGACATCTTGCCCCCGCTGGCCGCGGAAGTCGGATGTTGAGGGCTGGGATAAGACTTTTTAATTCTAGTGGACGGCCATGTCATCGGCGTGGAGCCCCAACGAGGATGTTCTAACGCTACGGGACCGGGGCCGACCTTCATTGCGGTTGGTAGGGCACAGGGGCCCTAACAAATTCATCATCTCGGGAGCGTTAGCTAGAACCTTCAGGGTGGGGGGGCAATTATGATATGATTGTTTGAACGAAAGGAAACCAGAAACTTATAGATACAAATAGTTAATTTAAATGGTAAACTTATATTATGTTAAGGTCTCAAATACATACATATCTTAATTATTAAAATGTTTAATGTATATTGTGTTAAGGTCTAAAGTTTACAAATATTTAAAATATTTAAATAAAAATTTACGCCAGTAAATTTCTTAAATAGGGGACAAATGTAACATAATACATAATAAGGTCTCATCCGTCTCTGGATTTATAATAGATACAGTGTATAATTAACATAAAGTGGTGTGCGCATGCTCTGTATCCCACGTAATGGATTAGCCACACCAGGTAAAGAACAGGTGGGCTAGTCAGTCTGCGAGCGGGTTTCAAATCCAATGATGTTTGCGCTGGTAGATGGTCATGATAGAATAAAATGTTGAAACGTTGCATACTTTTTATTATATAACCAAAATGGTGTTACATCTAGGAATGATAAGCGGTCGGAATCTAGCATATGTCATCAAACATGTCAGCATGCTCACCTACGACAGATAAAATAATAACCTGACAAATATTACAGAGCCTTTGACAATCGCTGTCATAAGCAGGACACGCATGTATTCGAGTATCGTCCATATACGTTTTATGCTTTGTGATAATAATAGTGTACGTCTGCGGAAATGAACACACTCACATTCGACATTAGTCAGGCGCATACATGTACCTATATCGAAATAAAGTTGCTGTCGTAATTAAACATTTAAAGAAAATAATACAAACAAACTAATGCAGAAAAGGAAATGGACAATTAAAATATTAGTATTATTATTATCAGGTTAAGTGTAGTACAGCAATCTTCCAATGTATGTGTTATTAATTTGACGTAAATGGTATATTTATATACCAGTAAATAAACCATATTATATATATTATCATATATCAAACATGTCACTTAAATACATAAATTTACTTACGGCAGCATTAAGAAGTTGTGTTAACTATGTATGTAAAAATAATTTATTTTATTTTAAAGTAACACAAAAAAACACACATAATACATTTAACGGGTACTTGATGTACATACATTATGACTATTATCTGACGCGAGATAAACAACATTGTCTGTCTTTATCTTAACCCAATAGTCTTCTTCAGATTTCTGTACATCTTATTTAACAGTGATTGCGCATAATTACTGCCCTTAGTTTGCTCATCTTTGATGTGATCGCCTGCACATTTCGCACGATCCGATTTCGCGGAATAACAGTCAACATTCACCGACATGTCTTCAAACATTAAATTGTCCTGTCTGTCATCATCAGGTATCTCATCGCTGACCGTGTACCTGGAGCAGTCATCAGGCGGGTTGATCTCCGCGTACAGGTGAAAGTATTTCTGCCTGCCATCAGCAGAGCAGCACTGGCAGTAGCGTTCCTGAAGTAGCGTGGCAATGGTTTTGTTCTCGAACTCTGCGGCAACTGCACAGGGGGTACAGCGACTGCAGCTTGCTAAACCTGCAATTCAGGAAACGAAAAAATGCACATATTTATTCCTCACACGAGTATCCAAAATGTCAAATGATATCATACGTTCGAAAAGCAATCTCACATGTAGCAGCATCTCTGTTTCATGCCGTAGGCACTGAAGAACCAGGACTCATAGCAAGTAATGTATGTGAACTTGGTCCCAATCCCGGGAAGAATGGAGTCATTGCGGGTAAACGTGTAATCCTAGAATAGTTAATATTCAATTATATCAATTGTACACTACACCATATATCATAAGTGAAATATTCTAACAACCCTTTTTATTTCAATGGTCAGACCCCGCCTATCAAAATAAACTTTAGATTATACTTTATTTCTTCATTATACCCTACATGCAACTAGCATATTGTTAACAAACATATAGGGGCAGTTGTCCATCAATACAATCGTAACTGGTTAACACCACTACTGTAATACAGTTTCGCAAATCAGCATGACTAGACTTGCCTCCATCATAAGCACTTCCTGATAAGGACAGGGCAGATCATACATCAGCTGCTGCTGAATCCAGGACTTGAGTCCGTTCTTGTGCTGTTCGCAAAATTGTTGACAGCGGATTGCATTGATCCAGAAATAAATGTCACGTTATAAACGTGCCATCGACCGGGAAAATCTGTTATAAAACCTTTATTAAACATTATTTTTTTCTAAATCCATAAAACACTCTTAATCTATCAGTAGTTTTCTGTTACAATGTATAGTATTATTCTACATTGCATTTCATTACGTTGCATTGAATGGTGTCATGTTGTGTTGCGTTGCGTTGCGTATTGCATTGTTTTTCACATTGTATTGTATTGTATTGTATTGCATCGCATTGAATTGTAATGTATTATATTATTCGTATCGTATAGTATCATACCGCAATATATTGTATTAAATTGTATTGTATTGAATTGTATTAAACTTTACAGCACGGTAATGTACCGTACCGTTTTGCATCGCACCGTACAGTATAATAGAGTATCACATTATATTTGTTTAACCTATACACATTGCTATATTGATTTTTACTACGATATGATCTTACCTGGGTAAACATTTGAATTCTAGTTTAAATGAGTAAAGTTGCGCCTATGTGAAAGGACCGTGCCAGCGTAGTCCAGATGCGTGTAACCACCAGCAACTGGTACTTCTTTCCGGTAATGGTCTGATACTGAACTGTTCTCGGTCGTAGTTGAACATTATGTAGGTGTACATGCCGTCATACACTAGAATGACTTGCATGGACAGGTTCTGAAATATAGCGTTCGTTGAGTTTTGATTCAGATATCAGTAGGAAATAATTCGAGATAAACATAATGAATGGGCCGTTTAGGATGTTTTTTACCTGGTGCTTGACGAGTTCATATCCGGGTTCGTAGGGCGAGTGAACAGACACGTGCTTCCACGCGGCGACCAGGGCAACACTGACATTGAACTCGGTCTTATTGGTGTACTGGCGAATGAGGTCCTGGATCTTTGCCATCTCAGCCTTGCATTGCTGCTGGCCTGTGAATACATGGCCCCATATTCCACACTCTGTTATATTTTTGATGGCAATGTTGGTCCATAATGGAGCGATTACGATGTGCTTCTGTACAACAGCTTTCCATTCGCTGACATTTTCTCATCCATACTGATTGTACAGTGGTTGGAAATGTAGTGATATGAAACCGTTCATGCTTGGCTAGGACAAACATGGATAATACATTGCTCACCCGATTAAAGACATGTCCGCGACCCGCAAGGAGGTAAACCTGATTTAAACATTTAATTGTCTTCCAAATAGTGACGGTTGTAATATTACACCTTTTAAAACAAGCATATTTTGACTTATTTAGCCAATGTTTGGATATGTCCTCCTGAGGGTTAGCTGCTATGCTGTTTTCCAACCGAATCATTTGACAGTTTATATTAATTTCTTCATAATTTATAAACTGCTTACCGAAACTGTTGTGTTTTGTTTGTTTGGATTTTTCGCCGTATTCAACAGTATTTCAGTCATATAACGGCGGTCAGTTAACCTACTCACACTTTTCCTGGGTAAGCTGGTTTACCAGTACTAAGTGCACATGCTTATGCCAGTAACTGACAACTGCCCTACTTGAATCATAGGTAGGAGGAGAATGGCCGTAGAAATAATTTCATGACCAATCCACACACAAGTTATGTGGCCGGGCTGGGAATCGAACCCGCGATCCTCGGATTTGTAGTCCAGCGCTCTACCAGCTCTATTACACCTTATGCAGAACAGGCTCTGTGGGAAATTGTAAAATATGAAGGCATTCAACAACAATTACAATTGTTTACATCAGCCGTATTACTCAATATCACTGACATAAATACATGTACCAGTTATTAAAAATAAGTTCCCAATTAAGGTGCGAGGCAAACGACTTATTTTATACATCTGTATTTCAATAAAAAGGAACAAGACTATGATACAATATAATGATTATATCAAGAAGTATGAGAGAAAAACAAATAACTTCAAAAGTGTATTGTATATATATATTGACGTTTGTCGTGTTAGAGTTTACTTACTATTACAAGCCAAAAAGGGTTTCCTTGAGGGAATTGCTCTGTACACTCGCACGTGAATCCACCGAACGTGTGTGTACACTCTGCATTTTTACCACAATCAAAGTGTTGACATTTATTGATATCTGGAATGATAAACATATAGACTGACCACGGATGAACATTTTAGGACTTGTCATCGTCCTTTAAAAATAAATTATATGTCCTACATTATTTGTAATAATGAATACAATCATCCGAAAATGGGTTAATCTGTCGTAGATGTGGGGAAAATAACTTGCAAACATAAACATTTGTAGAAAAATAAAGATTACAATTGACATAGAATCATTAAAATGCTCAATTCATACCAATTATCAAGTACAATTCAATGAACTCAACTATTACATTTAACGGACACCACATGTGGTAAAACTATCGCAAACTCTTTTGAAATGACATCCTTGTTTTCAGAATAACTAGATTTACCAATATAAATGTGATAGATGATGGATAATTGTAGAGTATTTGACATTTTAATGACATAACTCAGTTAATATTTGTCACGTCAAATTCAACTAACTTTTTGAAGATTTAAGCTATTTTAGCCCTGTCTTTGTCAATATACGTTTGTATAATTGGACAAACAAACTTATTTAAACATAATATTAGTGAAATTAAACAAACAAAAACAATGAGTTCAACATTTTACGTTTTAATTGTACGTGACATTTTATGAATTTTACGAATGTTACGTGACATTTCAATCTATGCTCTATATGTGCACCAGACCCTGATAATCAACCATGCGTCATAACAGCACTTATCTTTAATTATTTCTGAGCATAAGTGACATTAAAACACATTCTTTCTATAAAGTTATCACGATATATTTGACAAAACAAAATCAAGGGGAGTTCAAATAAGTAACCTAACACAATAGATCATGTGTCATTGATTTCAACTAAATGGCCCTAGAAAAACATTCAACGACGTCATAAATATCACGGCATAAACCAAAAATACCGAACGAATTATTTGGTCGCTGTCTACACCGCGGTAAATGCACGTTTTATAAAATTGCCACGTAAGTATTCAGTCACGTAAACTTCAAGTTTACCTTTCCAATAACCAAAACCTGTAATATTTTTGATAACTCGTCACTGTATTTGTCATAATATACAGTTCTCAGTGAGAGATTACATATAACACAATTTCATAGAGAAAAGTCTGGCAAGAGACAAACAGTCGTCACGTAAAGCTTCACAGAAAAAATTCCCCATATGAGCTTAGACCATTAATGGCTTAAATCTTGATTTTGTACGATAAGGTTGATGAAAACTTAGTTTTTTCATAAGAAGTTGTGTAAAGTCTTATCAATTGAAATGTTAAACCATAATTTTCTCCAAAACAATTTTATGATAACACAGCAAATAAGTTAGTGTCACGTAAACTTCAAGCATCTTGTGACACGAATAAAATATTTTATTTTTTTTAATGATATAATTCTGTAGTATTTGTTTTTCTATCTTGAAACCTCATTGTACAAACAATAACCAATCAAGTATTAAACAAAAATATCGAACTCGGTCAAAATGCAGAATAAATAACCCATAAAAAATATGACATAATGTTTGTGACAGTGGATTTCATAGGGGGGTATGTTGATAAAGGACACGTTTAATTAATTCAAAAGAGTTTCTGATACATCTTTTTTGGTTTCATTTAAAACAAATACATTATAAAACAAGTTGCCAACATAACTCATATATATGGAAATACACATTTTGTGATAGTCATTGTACCTGTGACATGTATTTGGTCGAGAAAATGAGAATGAAGTTTAAACGTGAGTTGGTTATATGAGATGTTTGCATAGATTTGATTACTTACTGTTGAGATATTGAACATATATCTTACTGCAGTCAAACAGCTAAGAGCTAAGAATATATCAATACTCTTTGCGACATAATCTATCTACAGCAATGTGTACTACGAATTTGAGAAAAATTCAGTGATGATGCTCGCACACATTATGAACCGTTTTCACAGCTAGGCCCAGTAAAACCCTTGTTGCAAACACACACATATCCACCGTCGGTGTTCACGCAAACCCTTGTCCGGTTGAAAGCATGGCGACAATAACATTCTCCACCAAATGTGCACTCGTCTACATCTGTAATTGGACAAATACATATAGTTGAGAAAAATTACCGTTCGTCCGGGAGCCAAATTAAAAACGTGTCTTACCTGCCGAATACAAGCCAACAACCCAATACATGCATATCATTCCAGTTAATCGAGCTAATGGCTTTAATTATGCCACCATCTATATATCTCACTAATCTAACTGACCAAGTTCTAGCTGACTTAAGACTTGAAGCTTACCAGCGCAGCGTTGTCTCCCGACACCATCCAGGTCACAGTATCCAGTCTGACACGCGCACTTGAAGCTGCCGCCAGTATTGGTGCAGTTAGAGTTGTAGTGACACGTCTTTCTGTTCAGACATTCGTTGATATCTGTAGAGATTGACACATTGCTTATGGGCAAATGAAGTCAATTAATAACAAACACTTCCATACTATTGTTTATTACACCTTATGCAGAAACGGTTATATAACCGAACTGATAAATAAAGCTTAAAGTTCAAACATCAAACTGTTGACCATGAAGATTCAGGTAACGCTTCAAAGACATATTGAGAGAATACCTGAACACACTGGAGCTTTACCACTCCATTCGCCCTCTGCATTACACGTGATCTTTGTGTCGTTAGTGGTATGGCATCCATGGAAACACGTATACACTGCAATTAATCGTAGTGTCGGCGAACTGCACCGAGGATAAATTTTTTCTTCAGGTGGATCTTGACAATCTGAATTTAAACAATTAGCATCAAATATGCAGTATCATATTTTTAACATCAAATACAACATAAACGAGAAGCGTAAAGCTTAAAGCACATTTGCAATTTCCGTTTACGTAATTACATATGTACGATCTATTTTTTTTTTACGAATCCATTAATAACAATTGGGTAAACTTTAGCACACGTTTTTTTGCTTCAAATGAAGCATTTCAACTCTGTGACTTGTTGCTCCTAACAGACTGAGCGGCGCGGTTTCATGCATTCCTTTACAATTTGTTGTTTCTTTTGTTAAAATCGTTAATAATTTTAAACACTACTTGCGAAATAACCATACCTTTAATTCGACAATATGGAGGGGTAGGTTTCCATGCAGATGTATCTGTACAAGTTGATGTGGCTTCTCCAACCAAACTGTAGCCAATGTTACAAAAAAATGTCATTGTTGAATCATAGGTTGTTCCATCTGTCGCGTTTACTTGAACATTTTGAATATTGGGATTTCCACAATCTGTAAAAAATAATATTCATAACAAGATAGAATAATACATATTAATGGAAAATGTGAACATTCAAAATACTTTTAGTGAGACGCGCTCGTTCTTCCTGGTATAGTCGGTACATCATGTTATATATAGGCAGTACATGTGTAGGTTATTAAAAATGGATGAATGCACTGTGTGCTTTGAAAATATGACACATTGTATTACTTTTGCATTTTATAAAAGTGTACCTTTGATGGTACAGTTTGCATCCAGCGTACTCCAGTTCCCGGTTTCCAGACACACAATGGAGTCCTTCCCAAACATTTCATATCCGGCGTTGCACGTGTATACAACGTGTGAATTGTAAGTTGTAGTGTGGTCTTTACTACTCCAATTTGATATTTTATGAGGGTCTTCGCAATCTGTGTGAAATGATCAACGAAATTATCAACTGCTGGAAACTTGATAAAAAAAGATTTACCTGTGCAATAAGAAAACATTACTGTTAACGTAAAAGTTATACTTTTAAAATAGACTTGTCTCAATACGTTTGGTCAGTGTTGAATAGCAGGATATTAATTTTAACTAAGAACATATTTTGATCTTTGGAGGTATTGCTTTTATAGCCCTAAATGTCAAGTACAGTTACCGATCACAATTTTTTAAATCTCTTTAGGCAAGTGTTGAACAAATTATAAATACATGAACTTTTCTTTTTGTGTATCGTCTTATCATTGGAGTTTTTTTAATGTATATATTCATTACATAGCGTTCAATATGGCGTAAATAAGATAAACATGTGTTTCATAGAAATATTATTTGTAAGTACCTTTGATGTTGCAGACTATACTGGGCGAACTCCAGAGGCCAATTTCTAGGCGTTCGGTGTTATTGTTCTCAGACATTGTATATCCAACATCGCACAAGCACTCCGCAGTGGACTGGAAGGTTGTAACATTGTCGAGACTCTTTCCGTTCTGGACAGTAGGAGGTTCTCTGCAGTATGGAAATTGACAAGTTGCTTTCTGTTTACACTTACATAACGGTGAAGATAACAAACAATATTTTGTAATTGTATTAGGTAGTAACTGACGAAACATTGAATTTCTTAAAAAAATATGATCAATGAAATGGATAAATGCACTCAAATATGAGCCTTTAAAACCGATATTCTATTGTTATGATATTTATTATCATTTTAATCTAAACAAAACAATCAAACGAAAACTCTCTCTTTAATTGTACTGTTTGCCTCTTACGCGCTCCAGTTCCCAGATTGAAGGCACATAATGGTTTCCTTCCAAACCCTTTCATATCCTAGGTTACACGTGTACATAACTACGGACTCGAAGGTTGTAGAAGCAACCGTGCGATTACCATGTTGTAGATGCGGTGGTGCATTGCAATCTTTGTATATTATTACAATATTGAAAACGAACTTATTGAAGAAAATGTTTTGTTAACTGTCATGTTGTGTAGTAGCCTTTAAAAAAGAAGATAAAAAGATACAACTTTTCATTCGATCAATTATCTTAATATTAAAACGCATCTAATTACTAGTAATTAGTACACGTGGCAATTGCGTAAAGAATTCCCACCCTTAACAGTGCAGTTGGCCTCCAATGTTCTCCAGTTTCCTGATTCAAGGCAGGTAATGGTGGAGTTATTCCCGAACATGTTAAATCCTGGGTTACACGCGTATTCCACAGTTGAATTATATGTTGTGGTTAGGACCGTGTAAGTGCCATCTTGCCATCTAGAACGGACTTTACACAGTGTTATTTGCAATCGTACAACAGACATACTGACATAAATTAAAACAACTCGATACAGATAATTACCAAATATTTTGATTTAAAAAAATGGAAAAAAGTAAATAAGAACCATTGTTTTAAAACACATAATTGGCTTATTGTTTATCATAGACTAGATTTCGGCTGCACATATATTGACACGACAGCTATTTCAAATTACACGACACCACGACACTAATAAACATGATAACATTGCAAAATTGGGCACTTGTATTTGTTGATTTGTTCAATATTTCAGTGTTTCCTTCGATATTTTTATCTTTATCTGTCTGCTTTCAAGTTATATTGTCACTGCCATCTGCCTGTTTTGAAAACATATTAAGTATAGTATATAGACACTTCAACATGTGGGAAGCCAAAATTATGTGCCCAGCATGTTTCAAATATTAATTCGCGATATTTGTAGTGACTGTTTGTGTTTGATTTGTGTTGCGTGTGTACGTCGGTAAACGAACATTGTCTTTCAACAGAACGGCGAAATATCATGTAAATGCATTTAAGCCCATGTGGCAAATACATATTTTAATATCTGTCACCTTTGATGGTACAGTGTGCCTCGATCCTACTCCAGTTGTCAGATTCAACGCAGGTGATGGTGTCCTGCCTAAGCATGTCATATCCTGTGTTACACGTGTACCGGGCGGTGCAGTTAAATATAGTAGTTGCGGCAGTGTAATTGCCATTTGTCAACTTTGGGGGATTTTGACAATCTAATTAACAGCATCGAATGAAAATATAATGAACACTTCGTTCTCTGCGATATAAAACTTGCATTTTGGTAATTTAAATAAAATGCATTTAATGATGAACATAACGCTTTCTATCTCAAATATGACAAATTATACAAACAAACACTAAATAATTATGTGTTGAAATATATTTTTACAAACTGCATACATGCAACGTATATCCATCAATCGTATCAAAAAGAGGTTTGGTGTTATTGAAACTAAAGGTCGTTAATGAATGTTTTTAAATATCCAAACTTCTGAAACGACTGATCCCAGTCAAAATAATATCCAGTTAAATCCTACCTTTAATAGCTAACTTTGCCTTTAATACACTCCAGTTTCGCAATGCAAGACATATTGATGCTGTCCTTGCCAAACATATAATATCCTCGGTTACACGTGTACGTGACGGTTGAATTAAATGTTGCGTTTGTGGCAGTGCTGAAGCCATTTGTCAAGGGTGGGGGATTTCGACAATCTGACACTAGGATGATAGAACAAACGTCTTTCTTAAAATAGTTCTTATATGCATTATGCATTATATAACCGAGGATTCGACATATTAAGACCGTCACCGTCCATTATAATAATGAATGCAAACACCTGTATTTAGTAACTATTAAAAACGCAATAATAGCATACCTTTAATGGTGCTGTTTGCCTCTAATGCACTCCAGTTTCCAGATTCACGGCACTCGATGGTGTTGCGTCCTATCATGTCATATCAGGGGTTGCTAGTGTAATCGACAATGGAATTGTAAGTTGTGTTTGTTGTGGCATAATTGCCATTTTGCAGTTGTGGAGGATAATTACAATCTGAATATGTTCGTACTTTCATTGTTATTTTACAAACACACATGTATATAAAGATTAATTTTTCATTTTAAAAATGTTTTTTTATTTAGTTTACACTCAAATGCGTACCGTATGAAATTGCTTTTATTATATTCAAGCAACTAAAATGGCTATTTTATGTTGGAAATTAGGTTGTTGCGTGTATCGGTGATTGGAGTCGTTTATCTGCATGGACATTTAAATGGAATCGCTTTATCGAATATAGAAATAATTAAACTCCAGAGACATCATCGGGAGAGAAACCGTTATTACCATCCGCTGGTCCTTTATTTTAGGCATGTGACCAATTGCCTATACAATACAGGACAATACATACAACACAATACAAAACATACAAATGATTACAACTGGGGTCACCGCCTTGGAACGGTCAATGCAAAGCATTCGGGTTTTAAACCGGTTTAAATGCATGCCGAACCTCACACTTAGCCCAGAATCAAGAACAAAACACGCACTCGTTAATAAAGTTTAACCTTATAGCATCGAAACTTTGCTATAAACACTTACCATTGAATACATGATTTATGTCAATAAATAAGTATTGATGAAGCTAGCCTAAAATATAATACCCATTATAGTGCAGTTTGCACGTAGTTCACCCGAGTTTCGAGATTCAAGGCAGGTGGTTTTGTCTTTCCCAAACAATTCATATCCTGCTTTACACTTGTACACGCCGGTGGAATTGAAAACTGTGTTTGGGAGATTGTTTGGAGCGCCATTATGCAGCACTGGCAAGGTTTTGCAATCTGCCAGAGATACATAAAGTAGTGTATTATATCTCACTTCTTTTTCTCATTGTAAAACCCCATATACACATCCCTGTATAATTTTAATATGATATGGCGTTGGAAAGTAATAAACCCCGACCGGGTTATACGTTTATATATATCCCGCGCATGTATCAAAATGGAATCCGTGCAGGTGAATACACTAGCAGCTTGTGTTTTCCGATAAATACGTATTAGCTTATAATCGGTAGGCGCTTTGAAAATGTATTGAAACATTCAATGTCGATGAGCGCTTGATTTTCCAATAATAAACTTTATTTTACCATGTTCGACTTGATTGTTCTTTTAATTACAGTATTTGTGATCGGTATAATAATGTAAATATCATAGGCATATGGAGGGGTGTATTAAATATTGCACCCCGAGAAGAGTTTTGTCAGCCGAGGCCGACGGCCGACTGACTATGATAATGATATAAAATATTAAACAGTGGAAAACACAGTGATATATGTCACGCGTTTATAATTAAATAGTTTAACATTGATATTGTACAATGGTTCGTGAAGACATAAAGCAATGTTCAAAGTAGATCTCATCCTTAGCGGTGCAATTGGCATCCAGTTCGCTCCATTTTCCAGTTTCAAGGCACGTGATGGAGTTCTCACCATCCAGTGTATATCCTGGGTTGCAGTTGTATATGACAGTGGAATTGTATGTTGTCGTAAAGGTAGTGTGATATCCACCATTTGGAAGATGTGGGGGATTTTGACAATCTGACAAGAAGTGCGCAAGGACTTAGAAGAATCAGTTAAGCTATTGAAGCGGGAAACACAATAAATACAAATAGAGACTGGAGTATTTACATTGCTTTGTTTCGTGCAAGCATACAGGCATTTATATATTGCGAAAATATAATATAAACATACACAGGCATGGATAAGGTGATCACTGATTTTGGGGATGTTGTTTTATTTTGAAAACATCATTTTAACAAGTCGTGTGTGTTGATTTGAACATATACACTATATCGTCCGACTTTCGAAAATAACATAACGGTAACACCTTGTGTAAAGTGTCAACTAAATATATTACAGTCGATACTGCGAATTGCAATACTACGAAATGACGGTCCCGTCCGCTCTCCTTGTATATTTAACTACAAAATGATGCGATACTACGAATTCGCGATTGAACTAAAGATGCGTTACTACGGTCCCATCATAACGTGTGCTATTAAATGTTAACGCAATACAACGAAAAAGATTGTCAGGACACACCTTCTGGACGAAGGTTTCACACCCCTGCCAAGTCAGACACCAAGTCAGTTTGATTGCACCGTGGACAAAAATAGTTGTTCACGGGTATAATAACCACTTTAATTCACTTTAAATGGTGGTGTGCTGTGTGAGATTATTTGGGTTTGACTAAAGAACTTACCTGATTACTACTATATATTTGCGAATTTGATTTGTTTGAGTATTGTTTACTTTATTTTGCTTCATAATTCCAATACATACTCACATGTATTTCCAAATGCAATTACTTTAAAAGGTGCGTAAATTAACGTAAACGCCTCGCCATGCTACAAATTAACACTAAATGTTGCCTTTCTACCGGAATTTCCTACAGATACTACGAAAAACGCGATACTACAAACACACTCTTGTATCCCGTGACTATTCTTAGTATCGCGTTTTGACTCTAGTTTGTGTTTAGCTCGGAACAGTTCCCAGATAAAAGACACAAGACAGAATCATAAAAAATATGCAATGTCATTGGTTACTCACTTACGGCGCCGTACAACTGTGTATAGAAGATAATTTGTAATATTTTCTTATATTTTAATACTAAAATTATTACTTGCAAATTAAACACGAACATTTGCAAACGTTTCACAATTCATATATTTTAACTGCTTCAATAATTAAAAACTTGCCTTCAAAAAAACTAAGAATGCTTCAATGTTGTTTATATATCCCATGTTTTAGCTTTGTGCAATTCATACGATTTATAATTCACCTTTAATATTGCAGTTTGCCTCTAGCACGCTCCAGTTCCCAGATTCAAGGCACTTGATTGAGTCCTTTCCAAGCATTTCATATCCTGGACTGCACGTGTATATGGCGGTGGAATTGTACGTTGTGTTTGTGACGATGTAGTTGCCATTTTGCAGCACTGGCGGGTTTTGACAATCTGGAAAAAATGGTTTAGTATTTTGGGTTTTGGAAAGTTGTATTTTATTAAGGGTAATTTATCTTATTTAAAAATCTGAGTAATAACCGGAATTAGTTATAAATCTAAATTGTGTTTAATATAATATGACAACGCAATTGAGTTCTACATAGTTTAGATATACACCACGACATGCCATTTGATGAAAGAGTATACAACACATGTCGCATAGTAAGAGTTAAGTCGTTCGTAAGCAAACATGCAATACATACCTATTTGAATCGAAGTTGTTGTTGTTGCCGCAGTAGTTGGCGGTGTTATTGCTTGTGTGGTAGTCAAGCGAGCAGTTGATGTGGTTGACTTGGGTGTACTTGTCACAGAAGTTGTATTGAGTGAACTTGTTGGGGAAGGTGACATTGGTGTAATTATCGTAGTATTTTGCTTCGGTGTACTTGTCAGAGAAGTTGTTTTGAGTGTACTCGTCGGTAAATGTGACATTGGTGCAGTTATCGTGGTATTTGGCTTCGATGTACTTGGCAGAGAAGTTGTGTTGAGTATAATTGTCGGAGAAGGTGACATTGGTGCAGTTATCGTAGTATTTGGCTTTGGTGTACTTGGCAGAGAAGTTGTGTTGAGTGCACTTGCCGGAGAAGGGGACATTGGTGCAGCTATCTTAGTATTTGGCTTCGGTGTACTTGGCAGAGAAGTTGTGTTGAGTGTACTTGTCGGATAAGGTGACATTGGTGCAGTTTTTGTAGTATTTGGCTTCGGTGTACTTGGCAGAAAAGTTTTGTTGAGTGTATTTGTCGGAGATGGTGATACTGGTGCAGTTTCAGTAGTATGTTGCATAGGTGTACTTGGCAGAGAAGTTGTGTTGAGTGTACTTGTCGGAGGAGGTGACATTTGTGCAGTTTTTGTAGAATGTTGCTTCGGTGTACTTGCCAGAGAAGTTGATTTGAGTGTACTTGTCAGAGAAGGTGACATTGGTGCAGCTATCTTAGTATTTGGCTTCGGTGTACTTGGCAGAGAAGTTGTGTTGAGTGTACTTGTCGGAGAAGGTTACATTGGTGCAGTTATCGTAGTATTTGGCTTCGGTGTACTTTGGCAGAAACTTTTTGTTGAGTGTATTTGTCGGAGAAGGTGACACTGGTGCAGTTTTACTAGTATGTTGCATAGGTGTATTTGGCAGAGAAGTTGTGTTTAGTGTACTTGTCGGAGAAGGTGACATTGGTGAGTTTTCGTAGTATGTTGCTTCGGTGTACTTGCCAGATAAGTTGTGCTGAGTGTACTTGTCAGAGAAGGTGACATTGGTGCAGTTATCGTAGTATTTGGCTTCGGTGTACATGTCAGAGAAGTTGTGTTGAGTGAACTTGTCGGCAAAGGTGACATTGGTAAAGTTATCGTAGTATTTGGCTTCGGTGTACTTTCCAGAGAAGTTTTGTTGAGTGTACTTGTCGAAGATTGTGACACTGGTAAACTTGTGGTAGAAGTTGGCTCTGGTTCAGTTGATAAAGTAATTATCTCGAACTTACCGTAGTACTTGCCAATGGTCTAGTTGTTGTCGAAATAGCTAATGCGGGTGTAGTTGTTGTAGTTGCAGATGATGCGGGTGCAGTTGTTCTAGTAGTAGTTTGCTGGGGTTCAGTTGTTGTAGAAGTAGTTGGCTTGGATTCAGCTGTTATTGTAGTTATTGGTGAGGATGTAGTTGTTGCTGTTGTAATAAGCTGGTGGGTAATTGTCGAAGCAGTTGGCTGGGATTCAAGTGTCGTAGTAGTAGGTTTGTGCGTAATTGTTGCTGCAATAATGGTTTTGGGTATAGTTTTTGCAGTAGTTTGTCGTGGTAAAGTTGTAGTAGTAGGCTCGGAATCAGATGGTATCGAAGTAATTGGCTCGGATTGAGATGTTATTGTAGTACGTGGTGAGGGCGTAGTTGTTGTCATAGTTGTTTGTTGGTGTGTATTTGAGGTAGTAGTTGGATTTGGTGTAGCTTTCGAAGTTGTTGGCTTGACTGTAGTTGTTGAATTAGTTTGCTCAAAGTTCGTTGCTGAAGCAGTAGTTGGCTCGGTAGTTCGCCGCGGTATAGTTGTCGGAATAATTGGCCCGGAATCAGTTCGTATAGAAGTAGTTGACTCGGATTCAGATGTTATAGTAGTACTTGGTGAGGGTGTAGTTTTTGGTGTAGTTGGCTGGGATGGTATTGTCGTAGTACTTGGCTGAGGTGTAGTTGTCGCAGTTGTTGGCCCTGAATCAGTTGTTTTAGATTTAGTTAACTGTGGTGCAGTTGTTATAGGAGTAGTTGGCTAGTAGGTGGCTTGGAGTCAGTTCTAGAGTTAGTTGGTTCGAGCTCGCTTGTAATTGTAGTACTTGATAAGGGTGTAGTTGTTATAGTAATATTTGGCTTGGGTGTAGTTTTCGTAGTAGTTGGCTTGGATACAGTTTGTGTTGCAGCAGTGTTCTTAGTTTCTGTTCCATTCCCTACTGCTAGAAGATTTGATAAGTGTAAATATGATAGAAATTATATTGCAATGTGCTACTGAGATTTTTTATTTATCAAAATGCAAATTGATATGCACGGGTATTACACTATATGTTATGTATGTATCCAAATATTTTTTATTACAAAATTTATTATTTAAACAGACATTGAAATACAAATCGTTACGTGATTAAATTTACGAATGATTTGAATGCTAAATTAGTTACCTATTGGTTCACATGTCTGATGTGTAAACCAGTTGTTAGTCGGGAAACACATTAATGTTCCTGTTGTCGATCTTGTACCGTGCGATTTTATCTCCTAGCCTTCTTGGCAACGAACTATGACCGTCGTAAACGCCGCTGTTTTTGTAAAGTTGATTGGCTGTATATGTGCCTTTTGATCATCAACCCAGTTTGTCGGATCATTCGGATCTCCACAGTCTACACAATCAATAAAAATGATTGTAAGAAAGTTATAATATATTGACAAATAAATATTTAATGTTTACATACAACATAGAAACGAAATAATTAAACAGAAGAAACATACTAAACATTACCCAAATAATGTTTCAGAGAAACAATTAAGAACATAAAATCGCATTTGAATCGGCACCGAATAAGAAGCACTTTCCTATTAAATGTTACCCCCTCTTACCTTAAGATATATACTAATCGAGAAATAATTTATTTTATCATACTGATATGCTGAAATCGGCCTGACATATTTTTATATAAGGTCGGTAGCGTTTCTATCATTCAATGATTTCATGTACTTCAAATTACTCGGAATCAACTATAACGTCAACATTTTCAGTAAAAATGAACCCAATTCAACATTCAAACAAGTTGATACCAAGAACGTATATAGTTTATTATTTTTAATCGTCAATAATTAACACGATATTTTTAAAAAATTTACATAAACGCGCATTTTGTTAGTTTTACTTCATCAATGGTACAATAAATAATCCTTAAACAATTATTTCAATAAATTTCGAAAAAAATGCATTAAAATTCACTACACAGGATCTACACAGGTTCGTCTATTTTAATAGTTTGAACGCATTTGCTTTACCTATTCGAATGCAATTTCCATTTGAAACCCACGTGTTGTTTTCCGTATAGACAATAGACAAATGGCCGTGTTCAGAAATTGTGTTCATAATGTTCGCAAAATAACCAGAAGCACACTTCACTGCAACGTGGAATTTATTGTTGTTTCATAATTTCAAATGTCAACAATATTTTCCGCCATTGTCCCAGCTGCCCAGTTTGTACTATTATTTGGGTCTCCACAGACTGAAAGAAGAAATTAGTGAAATTAAATGTCATGATTTTAACATGTTTTATGTTGTTGCTTTTTAAGTGTGAAGAAAAAAACTACTTGCAGATCAATTTATTGCATTTATGTTAGCATGCTCATGCACATGTTATGAATTTAAATGTTTTGTACAGAATTGTGATTTAGGGTTTTATGAATTAAATTTATAAAGAAATATACAAAATACATATCCAATTATGTGAGCATAATCTAGGACATAATTTAAACTCAAACGTCTTTTTCAATAGTTAATGGTGAATAAGAAAAAATTATCTGAGTGTAATCGATGTATTTTGCTGATATACGTAGGGAATATGTGAGCACAATAATGTTGTTTGAACTGTAGCTACGTCACTTTCTTGGTTAAAGGTAAGTACAAGTTATAAAAGTCTACTTGGTCGTTGGATGGACACGAAATTTATAACGCCACTCTGAATTTAGTGTTATAAAACTATTCTCGTTTTAAACGTCATTTGACAAATTTGAATCCAGTTTTGTTTCAATATGGAAATATCAGAATTTATATCAAATTATTGTAATGTTTACACTGAATTCTGTATCTTTATCTTGGTTGATTTTTGGTTTAAAAATAATTAAATTAGTAACCAAAATCCACATCATGATTTGTTCTGATGTAAGCATGCATCAAATCTCTCTTTTATTAAGCAGTACATAGATAAATAAGGAAGTAATTGAAAGTAGAGATTGAACTTATCATAATATCAATAATAAGCATAAAGCGTGTGTAATGGAGTAAATTAATTCGTTTACACAATATAACACTGTATCGTGTTTGGGTGAATGTAATACACAATGAATAGGATCCTTATTTCCAAGAGTTCTTATTATTTTACCAAATGCGTCAGTGAAAACAAATACCCGATAATGAACATAACTGTGTTATTAAGTTAAATTTACATGTATATTCGTATAAGAATATCACATTATTCCTATTTGCAGTGCTTAAACATTAACGATTTGTATTAACCAAATGAAACAAAACTAACAGACAATGGTTTAGTAATTTTTAACCCGTCTTTGTTGATTAAAGAAACTTTGCTAAACTTGTATACCAGTAGTTACCTATTTCCCGACATGCGGAGTCTGTCTGCCAGGAACCATTTACGTATGCTATATTAAAGTTGTCTAAGTATACACCTGGTTGTGGAATATATGCATTGTATCCCGGCTTGCAGAAAACTACCGCACGATCTGAGCTTAAAAGACGTTTGATAGTTTGTATATTATGTCCGATTTCTTCCCAATTCTCATTTCTGTCAAGCGGCCGGCAGTCTGGAAGTTAATCCGGAAAACGTACTTATATTAAAGTAATACTTTCAATATATTTACTCATTCGCGCTCACTTTACATGCATACAGGCAGGAAATTATTCAGCAGGACAATGTGCAATACAATAGCCTGAATGCAGTATCATTCAAACTAATTGTTTAAGAGATAATTTGGGATCCAAACACAAACACACGTTTGCACAGACACGCATATGGTAATATATTTTAAGCACTGAACTAAAATACACTCCACCAATAACATTAGTGTGAATCGATATATTGTATATACACAACAAATTACAGTAGCTCAGTTAAGATCATTCATCTAGTGACAATCTCAGTAAAACCCTCATATTTGTAAACGTATCATGCAGGTTAATAGACTAATTTACTAAACAGAAGATAATCAAACGACGAATTTATACTTGCCTCTTCGTCCTTAGTTATTTTAAAACGTGTCACATTTCCTCATTGAAAGTACATACATAGTTTCAAGAAAATCAGAAGTTAGTTTCGAGGCTTTCAAAACTTAACTTTCTGACACCTATTTATTGTTTTAACATATTAATGATTTTAAAATTAGCGATCAGCCTGATATATATGCTTGTTCATTTATTCTGCCGAAAATTCTTGTCATGTTGTCATGTTGTAAGATTTCTTGACAAAAAAAAAGTAAAACATTACTTTGCAGAAGTACAGATAAACAAATATTTACACTGTTGAACAATTGCAAAATAGGAATATATACCGCAAGTTCCGTCTGCTTGCCATGTATGGTTGGTTGTGCATTTAAGTTCGAAGAAGTCTTTAGTACGTTGACCATCGTCCGAATACACAGCATAACCTTCAAGACAGTGCACTACGGCACTTGAATTTAACGTGGTTTGGTTCAACTCAATGGCGTGTATGTTTTATGCTGCCTCTGTATTTGGCCAACTCGAATAATTGTTTGGATTGTCACAGTCTGAAGGTTAAACGTTTCTAGAGATGAACTATTTTGATGTACAAAAGATGCAATATATCTATCATAATATTTTTCATGTGAACACTGAAATAATGCGAACTACATAACTTTATTGGATTCTGCTATGGGATTTGTTGCGATTATAATGTCTTTACATCTATTTACCGTTAAATACTCCTCCTTCTTTAAATTTTAACCTATATTTCCCTTGTTATGAAACCACGCAAAAAGAAGTATATTAAATTATTATTTATATTACGTTTTGGAAATGCTTACATTTACCTATTAACGAACAAGCTGCGTTTGTGGTCCAGGAACTATTCGTACATGTAGCTATTATAGTATCACTGTATGTGCTCTTCCCTGACCCAGGAGCGTCATATTCCGGTTCACAATGGACCACATGTCGCGATGTTTCCTGCGTATAGTTGAACGGCTGATCGTGCTGCTTGATAGTTGCATTCCAGTGTCCGGTGTTTGTTGGGGTCAGCGCAGACATCGACTGCAATTGCACAACGTTCTTGAAGCGCATTAATCTCAGAAGAATACAAGATACAATAATATTTATTTAACATCGGTTTGTATAACAAATTAAACAATAGCACAACAGTTACTGTCCTACATGAAAAACAATAACTTGCTTTCAATGATATTTAATATTTTGTAAAACACAATATGAATCAAATTCGTTATCAAAATCACGACAGACAGACAGACAGACAGACAGACAGACAGACAGACAGACAGACAGACAGACAGACAGACAGACAGACAGACAGACAGACAGACAGACAGACAGACAGACAGACAGACAGACAGACAGACAGACAGACAGACAGACAGACAGACAGACAGACAGACAGACAGACAGACAGACAGACAGACAGACAGACAGACAGACAGACAGACAGACAGACAGACAGACAGACAGACAGACAGACAGACAGACAGACAGACAGACAGACAGACAGACAGACAGACAGACAGACAGACAGACAGACAGACAGACAGACAGACAGACAGACAGACAGACAGACAGACAGACAGACAGACAGACAGACAGACAGACAGACAGACAGACAGACAGACAGACAGACAGACAGACAGACAGACAGACAGACAGACAGACAGACAGACAGACAGACAGACAGACAGACAGACAGACAGACAGACAGACAGACAGACAGACAGACAGACAGACAGACAGACAGACAGACAGACAGACAGACAGACAGACAGACAGACAGACAGACAGACAGACAGACAGACAGACAGACAGATAGATAGATAGATAGATAGATAGATAGATAGATAGATGGATAGACGGACAGACGGATAAAAGTTATTATTATTTTCATATGTATACGTATGTTTATTTACCTATTTCTGACAAACGGCTTGGATTTCCCAAGATTCTTCGTTCTTGTCATTGGAAAGCGAGCTGAATATATTCGTGTCTGGTTACGGTATGCGTTAAGACCAGGCTGACAGTAGACCGTCGCATGACCTGGACTTGACAAAAACGTAATGTTTTGAATATTGAGTCCGATAGATTCACAGTTCGTGCGATTGTGGAGGTCTGTGCAGCCTGAAATTTTTTTTATAATTGAATAATTAGATCTAACGTTTTCTTTTTATTTTGTGTTTATATTTTGTGTGTTTACATTTACACTTAAATGTGTTTACATCAAAGTTTTAGCTTATGTACACAATGCAGTTTATATATTTATATTATTTTTTTATTGGGCCATATATATACGATGACATATCTCAGTAATCCCACGGAACGACGGTAGACTAAAAGTTTGGTAGACTGTAATCCTGTCATGCTGATGAATATTCCTGCACATAACCTGAACAAACAGGACAACCTCCGAGCAGAGATTTAACTGTTTCCGAGCATAGCTCAATTTTAAATCCCTGCCGGCATGAAGTTCCTCGTGACCATAGGCAAACACCTGGCGCAAAATAATCATAATCGTCTCCCTTGAAAACTTCCAAATCTGTAAGTTTTTAACTCGTGAAGAGTGCCAATAGGGAAGTAACCACTGCGAGGAGTTGGCAAACATGATACGATTGCTCTCCCTCATTTAAACGCTCAAGATAAGCATTAACAGAATGCAAATTGTAAACAGATATAAGTTTATGTTAGCGGTGATTATATAATATGAACTTATATGCATATATGACGCTAAGTTACAGTTATTCGTATTATGTGTAAATAAACCCACTTATTGTTATGTTTTCCAATCATTTATACAGGAATATCATTGAAATAAAATTGTTAATTCACTGTTTTAAAATTATTAACAATACCACTCTGGTAAACTAAAACGGGGGTTCCTACGCCGGAGGCTACACGTCCGTTGCAGTCCTTACACATTTAATTGTAGTTATAAGAATTTAATAGTATTCCTCTTCAATTCATCGGTGTATGAACTGGCGGGAAAGTTATTCCTAATTTATGCATAAACGCCGAAATGAATAAATGGATTTCTCTATATATGCATGTTTGACAATAAATAAAGCTCTGTAGGACCATATTTTTCTCAAATAATAGTTTTCACATCTGTGAAAATAGGATATCATTTTTCACAGGTGTGAAAATTGAGATCTTATTCTTCACACATCACATTCTGAGTATTCACATTTTTTGTGAAGTGTGTGATCGCATCCAGTTTTTGATATGTTATTAAATCATATTATTGTGTGATCAACACGCATGCACCGTTTTGGGCATTCCTCAAGCTTAAAAATGTGACAAAAGAGATCCTATTCTTCACAGGTGTGTGAAAAATATTATTTGTGAAAAATATTATCCGTTAAAGCTCATACTGCGTGTTCCAGAAATATTGTCAGTCAAAAGAAAATAATAAATCTGTATTAATGGTAAAATTCGAAAAGACGATTTGCAATCAAATTTGTTTTCAAAAATAATATTTTAAAACAAGATAACGAAATTGATCCCAGTATAATATGAGTGTCGATATCAATCTGAAATGCAGAACATTGTGATTGCACAATGATTGTGATAGTTCTGGCTTCCATGACTTAAAACGTCGCTTTATATATTGTTTGACTTTGCGCGACATAAAGTTATGGAACAACCCCATACCTATGTCTTCCAGCAAGTCTTAAAGATCTGACTGTTTATCAACAGTCATCAAAAAAACTGCCCAAATGGCTTTAAAATGCACTACGAAAGCAAATAGGCAGCATTATTGGAAAGATTGATACTTTTTACATCTAGTTAGCATATGTGTGACAAAATACAGTCTAAAACACTTCTCAATTACCGTTTCGTTACTTAAATGTGGAGGAAATCAGCCACATTGAAGACATTTATCAAATAAAAATCTAACGGGATTTCACGGTCATGTGACGTTTTATCTCCGTTTAGTAGCAGAACATGTGCTGTGACTGTTTTCAAACACAGCCTGAAAGGAAAATGACATTTTCTGGAGTTTTGCTTCACAGTTCATTGTTTTGTGAATACACTCCAATTTTAATACATAGTAAAAGAATGCTAGCTTATTATTCTTTTACTAGGTATTAATAGTATTGATGTAAGTGATGCTAAAGTGTTATTACAATACGTTTGCTGGTCAGACATTCGTAATTGAACAAAAATAATGCATTACAGAAAACGAAAGCCATGTTTAAATATTGAGCGTGCGAAAAGGTCAACGGCGATCCAAAAATATCCGAACGAAACTCTCGTAGTCACGTGATATCATAAAGCAACAACGGCGGCGTAATTGTACACTGTGCGCTGATCAGAATTATTTTCTTGTATTAGTGGATGCATTTGACAATGTCATTTCTCCAAATACGCCACAAGACAAACGTTTATATTGACTTACCTGTAGATGTAGAGATTTTCTCCAGAAATTGCAAAATTATGGATTTTTAGCGTGGCATATGTTACGACTCTGGCAGACTTTTGATACGAGGTTGACTTCAGCGAACAGGTCTAGTCAGTACAATATAAACTGTTAGCTGAAGTTTCTTTAGCTATGAGCGTTAATGAATTTTAAATTTATGTAGATTGATAAGGATTGCAACCAATACGTATTTTTGTAGAATATGTTCCTGTATGCTGCAATGTTCTGAACTTTAATTACGACATTTAAATAATAAATACTATCATACCTCCATTGTGCTGATCGTTCATTTCGTTGCACATCTCAACGAATATTGCTATTACAACTGCTAACATGTTGATCGTCTTTAAATATAATTCCTACGCATCTATACTCCTTACCGTTGGTTATTCGACAACAAACTATGATAATAATAAACGTGTTACTTTGCAATTAATGCATACTTGATTTCGTTTTTTGGTTCTTATGAATAAGAACTGAATATTCCAACGCAACACGTGTTATAATACTCAATACTAATAATGCAATATAATTATATGAAAAAATCTAACCAGTATGAAATGGTAAGTGCCAATAACAGCCGTTTTCAGTTGTTTGATTTTCAACAATGGCGTCCGGTTGTACTAAAGTAGTTGAAGAGGATTTATAAGTATGTGTGGTCGTCATAATAGTTGGTGTGTTTGTAAAAGTCGGTTAATTTGTTGTATAGGTTCGGTGGTAGTCGAAGGCGTATGTGTGTCCGCCGGCAGTGTGTGTTGTACATGTACAATTTTGTTTTGACTTTGTATTAGTTTATACATTTGCCGTATACGGTGATGACGGTTTTGTAGATAATGCGTTTGTCGTAGCAAATGGAATTGTTGGCGTCGTAAGCGGTGGGGGTATTGTAGTTATTTGTAAGGGATATGTTGTATCTGGTGTTGGTGACGCATTACTTGATAGGGCTGAAACAGTAACTGATGACGGTTTCGTGGTTGCTGGTATGGGAAACGTTAAAGATAATGGTATTGTCCTAGTCGAAGTAGTCGTAGAGTGTATTGGTGCTGCTGTTTTTCTTTTCATTGTCGTTATCTTCGCGCTCATGGTAGAGGTGGTGAAACAGAGGATTAAAATGATGTCATAGATTGATGGTTGAACGATATTCCCGCCATGAAACATACAATGGCATAAGTGAGCATCTATATCCATCTTAATTTATGCCCCCTAAACTTAAATTATTATCCCGAAACAAATAGTTATCTATCTTGTCTCACCATTTCTAACCATGTAAAGGCTAATTACAGTCGGAAATAAGAACATGGAGTGTTTGATTTAAAAAAGAAAACCGTGTTTTTTTAACATTCGCATAACGCAATGAACCTCAAACATGAATAGAGTAGCCGCTTTGGATTGCATACGGTGGGTCAAGGTCAACGTTACTAAAAAAGAATGATAAGTCACCTGAATAATTCATGAAAAAAAGTAAAGTTATTTGTAATGAAAATTCATACATGACTGTCTTCTGGCAAAATGGGTGTTGGTTATAAGTAAGTTCAAGAATCAAAGCGCTGAAAGGCGTTGGACGCGATACAGGCGGAAAAAGCCAAATTATGTGTGGATTTATTTTTCAAGTCAAAACTGGCAAATATCGCAACTGATTTTTATCGTTTCAGTTTAGTATATGGAAAAATCATATCGACTTCTAAGACATTGCAGTAAGATTATATGTTATAATATAAACAAAAGCTCAAATAACGTGAATAAGAAAGACTATTAAAATAAAAAAAGTCATTTTAAACCGATTAAATACATAACCAGACGTGACATGACACCCAAGTGCACATTCAATTAAGCAGCTGAACTACCAATCATATCTTCATATCAATTAATCTTTTTTTAAATATTAAAACAATGTTTTGCCAAACATGCAATTTGAAAAAGTTACATTTTAATAGATTTTGAATCATGTAAATTTCAAATTGTGCAAAAAAAACATGCAAATTTGAACTTATTTAACTGTAGCTACTTTCATATTGAATGTTTTTTTTTTATTTAAGACCACTCAACGCATTTGACATTTTTGTTTCATTTACAATTATAATTACAGTTGTGTGTATACTTTCAATTTTTACCTTACAAGAGTAAATTAATTTGGGATTTATTTTTTGCAATTCGCGCATTAATACATTGAATAATAATTCGTAGGTTCCGCCCTTTGCACTGCGTTGTGTATCGATACCTTTCATTCATAAGACGCTATACCTGTAGCGTTTTCTTAAATAATAGTGATACAATTTTCTCAAAGTTTCGGTTGATATTTCGTTTGAGCAATTTAGAACATGGTGTTTTTTATCCTTAATATGTAGCAATAAACGGAAGTATTTAAACGCGTTCCAGTTTAGATTTACGATTGAAGGCTAAACGAGTCGAGAGTTGTTTTCAAATAGTTGCAGTTTTGTAAACGACCATATACATAAGTGGTTGGAAGCGAACTTAAGGCGTAAACTATATTTGAATAATTAAATTAAATGTTTATTTTTATATTTGTAACGCAATGTTTCATATGTATGTTAATTTTGTTTTATTTATTTCTTAAAACGGCCCGTTTGGCCCTCGATGTTAGTGAATGTTTACACCAATTATGACATGCATTTTAAAACCGTGTGTTGAGCAAATATTTCAACACCACATTTTGTTTGCACCTCGTGTTGAAACGTTTTGTGTAACAAATTCGGCAAATTCTAACTTGCAGTGTGGATATAAAATCAAGACGAGAAAAAGCTAAACGACTTTTATTATTTTACTACTGATCAAAGTATCAAATCTATGCAAATGTGTGTCACCCAAAATATCAGACTACAGTTCAGTATGCTTTTCATCACCTATGTGACTCAAATTGAAAAGGTCAATTTTTATACATCTTATTTGCATTGAACTATGAACATAAGAAAATTTTAATTGTTTTTGTCAAAGCTACTAGTAAAGGACATTTCTTTCATTTTTTAAAACCTGTTTGCTTCAGCAGCTGATGAAACTCCAGGCCACGAGTGTCAGAATTAGAATCTAGTAACGATTAGCCACAAAAGCGATTCGACACAACGATTCACCACAGTTTAATTACGATTCGTCACAGGGTGATCACGATTCGCCACAGGGTGTTATAACGATTCGCCACAAACTGGATCATTGTACAAGATATACTTCGCCCTGTAGCGCAATGTAAATAGATACTTTTTCGAGACAATGAACCATTGAATTTTGTGAAAATCATTTTTGGCTTATGCTAAATTGGCCAATGTGAGCCCACTTCGAGGGTTGTTTTGAGCTTGGCAGTTAAATGGGACATTCAGCTCTAATAGGTGACAATTTGATGCAGCTCGCACATTTTTCGAGGTGTTCTTGTGGTATTTTTTTGCAAGCTGCACGGGATGACTGCATACCATGCTTGCTTGGTTTTCCAGTGGCTTCCTTGTTAAACAAATGTGAGACATTTGTTCAACTGGATGTTTGTTATTTGACTCACAGACTGAAATCTGCTGTTTCTAAACCGTTCTTTCAACGAACTTCTTTGTTCTAATCTGTTAAATTGTTCTGTTTTTATGTTTGTATTTGTTAAATTTCTTTTTTTTCATCTTTTGATAAATATATATTTAATCATAAATATTAAATATTTGTATACAAAAATTATTGTTTTATGTTTGTGTTGAATTTCCTCTCTATATTCTTTTTTTCTTTCATGCAGAATGCTCATCAAATAGGCAAAATGAAACAAACAACATACATTTTACATGATTATACTTATAAATAATTAATTAACATATTTATTATTAATACTTTGTTTGACAATGCCATGTATAACTGTTATAATACTGTTATAAATCTGTTAAACTGTATTTATATTTGTATGTTTGTGTTTTGTGTGTGACAGCACTGTATGTAAACAACAATAAAAAGTAGTCCCTCATGATTATTAATAGAGGCAACCGGCTTCATTGAAAAATAAAAGCTGTCACACGATGCAATTCCGCCAATCAGAACATTGTAAAATGATGAAAGCAAATAATTGTAATTATTGTGACATAAAGAAACTCCCAAGATGGAGAATATCTATGTTTAATTTAACGTCAGTGTTGTTACCAAAGAAAAAAAATGTTAACCCGTTAATGTACATTGCTAAGGTTGACTCGTCTTATACTTTGTCCATGTATAGTTTGCAGTTTTAAACGTTGACTGTAAACAATAAATCCTTGCTATAGTAAGTATTCCAATTTTAAAGATTTTAATATTTCATACATTTAGTTATATAGTATATATGCATGTCTGTCATTAATTGCTATGTTTTAATAGCAACATAGCCTATTTTTATACCTGTTACCAGTATTGGTCAAGCCTGCTTCAGTATATGCTATAAAGTGCAAAAAAAAATACACAAATTATAAACTCCTATATAGGTATACTTTAAACAATAGATCGTTAATGTGGAATATTGCTGCAATAATGAAAAAATACATAGGCCCAGGGATGTGCCTTATTGTTTTCAAAATTAGTTTCAATTGTATGGAGACAATGGGATATTAAATTAAATATTCTAACACGGCACGCGGCTAGTTTTCCATAGATAAAGAAGGAAATCAACCGTGGGTTATTCGGCAACAAATCGTGGGCGGAGCCTTATGTTTTTAAAAATGGTTCCGGAAATTCGAAGAAATTGTTCCGTAAAATGCACGTGCATAAACGCGCGTATACAAAATTGGAACAAACAAATCATTTCTGCATTATGTAGCGCAATAAAACCAAATTGGTACTACATATTTTATATTTAAATTCACAAAAAAAGTTTACGTTTTTTTAATATGCTTTTAATTTGCGCTTGTTTGCACATTATTTTCACAATATTTATCATTAAGTATGACTTCACATTGATTTTTGGCTCAATGTTTAACAATGAAGCTGACGTCATTTTAAATTGATATGATTTGTTGACGTCACTGAAACGCACGTGTGAATGTACTTTGTGGGAAATGGGCGTAATATAGATAAATATAGTTCTCATTAATAACCTTAAAAACACAGACGAATTATATAGGATCGTGTTAGAATCGAAATAATTGACGGGTAAGCGTTGATTGTGGCGGTAATAACCAACAGTTTGTCGTTCCGATGCTTGTTATCAAACCACTCGGGCTATCGCCCTCGTGGTGTAATTCCTACGAATCGGAAGTCCAAACGGTTGGTTATTATCGCGATAACCAACGCTTAACCGTCTATTATTAATTAAACATTTTTTTATAATTATATTTAATTGATAATTACATCCCAAATCTTGTTCAGTAATTAATTATTTTCAATTACTGTTATTGACTTTTGTCTCAAAAATTCATTATTTTCAGTAAGATCAAAATGTGTAATTAGCTGTAATTAATTAAATTACAATTATAAAAATTCAATTGAATATATTAATTATAACTGAGTAAATCCCTGCATGGGCCTTTATTACTGTTTTCAAAGATAGTTTTCATTTGAGTTGTGTTGGAAAACAAATAGAAGAGCTGTCACTATAATGTGACATAGCCCCCGAATGCTCTTTCCGTGAGCGTTACATTGACACCAATTAATGTTATGTTATGTTATGCAAGCTGATGGAGGTTGCTTTCTCTGTTGGAGACATTGATATTAGAAAGCACTTAAAAGTTCATGTAAATACCTTGGACAGTAGTGTCAGCTATGTAGTACGTAAAAGCCAAATTATTTAGAAGTATCTCAAAGGAACATACAACGTTAAAGCTTTTAAAGCTGTGGCAACAGATAAAAAGATACATCAGACTAACGGGAGCTTGCTAGATAAATGCCTATTAGTTGGTGAATTGTTGCAGAGGACCAGATAGGGCGCGTACACGCGTAAATTACGCACAACTATTTGAAAGATACGCAGAGAAAACAAAAATGTCGATGTACATATATGCAGAGAAATTAAAATGTGGGTGTACGTTTACGCACAATTTTCCCATGTTCGCGTGATTAACATCAAATTATAGTAACTGGAAGGCAGAAGAAAATAGAAGTCTTGACAGACCTGTCTACCTGAATGTGCTGTTTATTTGTTCAGTTTAAATTAAAAGTCTAAACATATTCAGAAGTTTCACTTGTAACATCATTGTATTCAAATAATATAGCTACATTAATAAGGATTATTATAATAGTAATATGTTTTAAATATTGTAATGTTGAGTTCGATGTAAATTTACCACCACTTATTCTTATTTTCGCACATACATTCTGGAAGAGTGTACATTTACACCCACATTTTCAGACGCATGCGTACGTTTATCCCCACTCAAAAAGCTTATCTGGAGCACTTCTTGTTGACTGGAATTAATTATGTTTGTCCTTGACACATGTTATTAAAAAAGACCCGTTAATTATAAAAATAAAATGCAAACAATCTCAGATTTAATAATTAAATAAATTAAACTATTAAATTATTAATATATTGAAACGTATTCATTTTTTTCATCTTTGTGTTTGCTATGATGCGGTCCATGCATGTAAAGGGTTGGTACATGTAGTACATTTTATGTTTTGCATTGCACATATTATATTATTTGACTAAAGATGTTTTCAATCAATTCATGTTGATTATTATTTTTAAGTTAAAAAAAACGTGTTTGTTTATGAGCTATTGTTGTATTTTTAGTCTAAAAAGAAGAGAAACAAATGATTTTTAAGCAATCTGGATGCATATTTGTTACCATGGTTTGCAAATAACACCACAAACTGCAACAATGCATCTGTTCTCCATCCACAAATACATCTAGACATCAGGACTGTCTCCCCCTTTGCAAATTGGTGACGGCATCTGTGATCCTATCATATTCCAATTTCCAAGATGATGAGGCACATCACATGCCATATGTGACTATCCGAAATTTAACAGGACAGTTGGTAACTGTTGGCATAATGAGTAAACTGAGTAATAAATCTTAAAATGAAATGTTAATGTAACAGTTTGATTTAGTACAGTGCAAATAAAAACAAAGTTTTCTCATCAAAACATGACGTCAAATGTTAATATGTTCAGCCAAGGTTTGCATAATTGTACCTTGCCTTAAATGTTTTTGCCAAATACTGTTTCCCACATATTCCAATTAAATATATAGTAAATTATGTAAACTCACTAGTTCATGTAACAAAATAGTGAGCATGCTATGAAAAATATGTGATCATAATTCAGAGTAAATAAGACTTAACAACAATTTCACTGTTCTCAAAGTCCTCCAACTTTGTGTTGAAATTTCGATGGATTTTATTTCGGCATTTTAAGTGATATGAAGTCTTTTCTGTGCTGCTTATAATACAAAATCAGAACACATGAATTTAAACGTAATGGAATGCAACATATTAAAACCCAATCAATGCTACCAACTTTTGATAAAAGTTGAAAAAGTTCTAACCAGTGCATAACAAATACAATCACTTCAATACCTTTGTTATTTATTTATATGTTAAACTTGAAATTAACGCATCTATTTTCTGTTCGTAGTCGGTATATGCTTTTGAAAACATTTGCGAATACTTCGGACTCAAAGTCCAAACATTGTGTTCATTGAACATTATGTCAGAGTTTAAAACACAGACAAAAACAGTGAAAAAACACAGACTTGTAGATGACACGAACTAACTGGAATATATACTCAGTTTTATTTGTGTCGTGTATTGCTGATTGTTTTTAACTGTAGCGATTGGTCTATACGGTATTTCTTACAGACTTGAAGTGTCCGCCTCTCACGCAGAGGATCCTGGTGTCAGCATTTGGTCTAAAAGGTTATTGGGAGGCGTGTAGCGTGCGTGGGTAAGAACCAGCCGTTCTTCATTTCCCTTATTTTCTTTTTCTCATTCATCTCCCTTGTTCATGTTGGACTGAAGTAATTTTAAAAACATTGGCTTTTCTGCATTTAAGTTCACTAAAACCTATTGTTTTTGATTTGTATAGCTATGGTTTTCTTTAACATTTAATGAAGTTAATTTTTTGGAGACAATCAAATTACATTGGCTACTGTAGTATTATCTTATTTATATAGATATTTATATATTTCAGTTGTGTCTTTAAAGTAACTGTTCTTAAAAGCATTTTCTAAAACATCGCACTTGTATTAAAGTTACACAAAATAAATGATTTTAGTAGCTTCTTTCTTGGTAATGAACTTACAGTACTCTTCAACTTACAGCAATGGTTTCCCTGGATTGTATGTAATGGTGTATGGATAGTGATTAATAATTAGGGACTTTGCAGTTCCTTTTCAGTTGTTGATACAATTTATGATCTGGGTGATTTGGTTTCATATCCTTAGCCATCTTTTCTGTATAGATAAAATAAAAAGGTAAAACATGTCATCTAATTCTTTCATGAATTTAATTGTTTGGGGGGTATCTGATTGCATTTATTTCAGCTTTTACAAATATCAGCTTTCTAAGATTTTATTGACAAGTTTTGTATGCTGTGCATGCATGTTTTTGAATAATGCTTATTCGACATAATAACGTAATTCTTGTTAATTGAATTATCCATGCTTATTCAAGAAACATTTTAGAACTATTTTAATATTTATACAATTAATTGAATCACGTATACTCATTTGTTATTTTGTTCATGTTATTGTGAGTTAATTTCAAAAGGTGACAAAATTTCTTTAATATTTTAGGTTGAACGCCAGAGAAAGCAAAGAATTGACATGTGAAAGTTGTTGGGACAGTACAATGTTGATGTTGACATTTTAGACACTTTATAGTGGACATGTATTACGGTATCAATAGGTAGATTATCTTGTCTGTGAGTTCCATACAGCATGTAACTATCTTTTTACTGTAAATTGAAGAATTCCTATTTGACCATCATATAGTTTTTCAAGTTCATGTTCTTCTATTGGTGTGCATCATTTCCCTTATTTAAAGCTATGTTTTTCTATAATGGTTTAGGAAATTAATTACTTGTGAATCAAATAACATTGGCTATTTAAGTATTATCTTTATATATATATGAATTTCTAATCAAAAGTCTATTTTTGTTAAGTTGGCCATAATTTCTAAAACAGAATGTTGTGGTTATTTCAATTTTTTATTTTATTTTATTGTTATTTTTGTACCCTTTATTTCAAATAAAATGGTTGTTGTTACCTGACTAGATTCTAGTATTTGTTTGATTTCTTATGATTTAAAGTATGGACTTTGCAGTTCCTTTTCACTTGTTGATACAATTTATGGTCTGAGTGATTCAATTTTATATCCTTAGCCATTTTTCTGTATACATAAAACAAACTTGCATCAAATTTCAAACAATTATTGAATGAATTTCAATTTTTGTGATATCAGATTTTAATTGGTTCAGCTTTTAAAAATATCAGCTTTCTAAGATTTAATTGACATGTTGTATATGCTGTGCATTGCATGTTTTTGCATAATGCTTATTTGACATAATAACTTATTTCTTTTTAATTGAATAATGGTTAAATGTTTTGTTCCAGTAAATTTTATTTTTGTGAACTAAAATTTTGTCATTATATATATATATATTCTTTGTTCACATTTTAACGACCTAAGTGACATTCCACGCCCACAAAAAGGTAGTTCCGAGAAGTGGGCGGGACTAAATAATATTTGCACGAAACACAGTAGCATGAGATCTGTTAATATGGGCGAAGCTAAAACATGTTATCAGTCAGGGACATGATATTACAGAAAGTAGGCGAAGTCAATTTGGTAGGTGGTATAATAACGCTTCAAAATATTGGGTCAGTATTTTCAACGTAAATATGCACTAGTGCCATAATAAAATGGTTGCAAGTACCAGCAACTGTTACTATGACAGCACACTTACCACAAAACACACACAAGGTTTAACAACAGACTGGGATAACACAACGACAATAAGTCGATGCTCTTCCAAATAAAACGGCACACAGTCAAACTACAAAGTATTTCGGACGCCATAATAGACACGTACCTTAAGACTAATGTGTCTTAATGTACTGTACTGAATTGCGTGTGTGCCTTATCACAAAGCAACTGAAAAATTGTGCCCTTTGGACATACCGATCAAACTAAGTACCAAAGGTCAATCACGATTGACCGAGTTATGATATACTGTCAACATTGTGACATGACTTAGAAAGGTTATTCAAGAAGTTCGTCGACTATCCTTCTCATAGCTTTCATACGAATAATGCATTTGGTATCGTTTTAAAACTTAAGCTCACTCACTGTAAGTATAAAAGTATGCGAATAATGAAACGTCGGAGACATCACCAGGAGAGAAACCCTTATTAACATCCGCTGGTCATTCATTTGAGAAAAGTGACCAATGGCCTATAAAATACAGGACAATACGCACAAAACACCACGAAACACCGCCCCGGAACGGTCAAATCTAAAAACAATAGTATTTCGTAGTCCAAACTCTTTTTTACATTAGTAACGCGCTATCACGCAAAAATAAATATGACATTTTCACTTAATTTCCAACAGATAAAATGCAGTTTGTATTACATATGCAACCAGAAAAGTTTGCCAGATTGTTGCAAAACGTTATTTCGAGGTTATCGGAACGATTGGTTTATTTTTGGTTTTAACGTTTTAAAAAAATAAACAAACCACCTACATATGAACTAATTGTAACGTCAAGTTATCGCTTAAATTATGCATGCAAATCCAACAAGATATTATATTGAGTATACGACCCAAAGAGATTGTGCAAAACAATAGACAATAGCTAAAGGGGAGAAAAAGTAAGTTTAACTCTTTACTCAAAAATCGCAATCACTTGTTGCACGCACAAACACAGTTGTAAAATGGTGAGTTTACTGGAAAAAAATCCAACGCTTGAACGTCAAAGACGCCGCTAGTTAAAAGAGCGCTGCAAGAAAAACCAGGATACACATAGTCGGTACATGATTTTGCGCAGACATCCGATTTTAGCTTTGGGACTGTCTTCTTGTGTTATGCACTTTGATATGTGAAATGTATCATCAGCTGGACATGTCAATACTAGATATACAGAAGACGTTAAGAATCAAGGTAATTGTTCAACTGCAAATACTCTGGCTGTGAAAACCCGGTTGGAGAACGGCATCGTAAAGTTTCAATAACCAAGCCATTCAGCTCTTCTCATTTATTTCCATTTGATCTTGGTGTTATATTAAGCTGAATGAATAGGCCACAGGTATCAAGAGTCAAACTACTGAGAGACCAACCAGATAATACATATTCTTTTCTGAGAAAAAGATAATGCGAACGTAACATATATTTGAATGACGGACGTCTGAAAATGGGTACGTACACATTTTAATACAAATGAAAGAAAATACGTATATGACACTTTTTATGCATTGTACATGTATCTAGCTTGATCTAGTTCTGCATTAGGCTTAATAATTAGACGAGTTTAATTCAGTTTAAACTTTAATCATTAAAATAATCTCGGAATTTATCAGATTTTAGACGTAAAAAAAATCGGGAAAACGTCATGATTTTCAGACTGGTTTCATGTGTATTCACGTTAGAACAGGATTAATCTTAGCTGCGACCGGACACTTACGACCACCTTCAAAATGCGGTTGTACGCTGGTGGCAAGTTAAGTCGTAAAGCCCTAAATCAATAAAAGATCAGCATAAGATACGATCTGTTGAAAAAACGGCCCCCAGTAAATCAAATCCCTATAGCGTTCCGTCGTAGAACAGCAAAAATCGTCTGGGCGTCGATCGCTACTTTTGTTTGATTCAGATATTGTGAATCAGGTCTCTTTGGAAAGACGGTTCTCTCTGCTTACTAAATTTTAAATGAAAAAGCTACGTTATGCTTATTCTAAGGAAATTTATCACACTTGAATGTAGTCACCCGTAAGAAACACAGAATGCACTCGCTATTCCGACAAAAGTGCATGTTGCCCGTAACGGACCAATACGGTGTGAATGTTACGGTCGCCAAACACTGTTAAACTTTCAAAAAAACTAAAAATCAAACTGTTAAATATGATCGTGTTTGCTTAAACATTTGTTGTTGCTGTTGTTTTTACAAACTTAAAGTGTAATTAAGCCATGCCTTTAAGGAACTAGAACTAAAACGCACTAATGGGTAGCAAGTTACAACGACCTTAATTTAAAACGGCCCCAGACAATTAAAACTGATCCAGTTATTAAAAATTTGGTCAAAACCTCTCCATATTTAGCGGTTTTCAGAGTTTAACTTTGCGTGCAAACAACACAAAAGTATGATATTTGTTTATAATATTTGATAACAAGTAATATGATGCACATCACAAAAGAATGTTTATAATAATTATAATATATCTTGACCAAGTTCAATAATCAGCCAAATCGCCTCAGTAATTGTAGAGTTATATATTGCTCTTGATTTTTAAAATAAGTTTCAGTCAGCAACATTGAAGACTTTGGCATAACTGAGGTGAGCTTGCAGTTGTAGAGGGCAAACTTATATTGTTGTCTTTATTTTGTCTATTTAAACACATAGAAATATTTCAAATAGCAATATACATAATACATAATACATATGACATTGTCTTGTTAGAATTTAGAATATAAATCCCAATCGACCATCATTTTGACCTTTTTTTTCTTTCAGCTGAATCCTAAATGCAGCTAAATAGTTGATATAATTTTTAGACAAATTAACTCCTGCGATAAATATACACGAGGAAAACTTAAATTGCTCAGATGATCTGAAAATTACTATTAAAGTTTATTTCAGTATGCTCTCTATCTAAGTATACAAGTAGATCTTATATGTATATTTACCAATAAGCAGTAACAGACATTAATGATAGCTGTCCGGCTAACACAGTGGTTGACACACTTGCTTCTCATATTGTGGTTAATAAGCATTTGATGACATTCACAGAAATCCACAATGGCACAATATGTTTTTACCAGTGAGCTAGGTAGCACCTACATTCATATTATATTAATATTCAACGTGGTAGATTCTTTATCATATGAATTGTGGGTGTTATTAGGATGAATAGTTGTCCGGATGTGTGAGCATTAGGACTGTTAATTTTAAAACATGTGATTGTAAATTAATATCATTTTGAAAAAAAAAGTATTTGATGGTTCTTAAGATGAAAGAATATTCATAGTAAATGACAATAGGGTTGAATTATTCACTGATGGTTATTTGCGAACGTATAGACGGCTGGCAATTGTGTGTAAAGAAATAATACACATTTTATTATGAAAACAAAAATCAAAAAATAAATAAATAAATACAAACAGCAACATAAAACGGCCTACGAATATTTGTTTAATCATAATAATTCAGAAAATTTCTAATAATATTTAAACGGCAAAAACCATGCGCGACAGCGGGTTTTTCCGCCTTTAGATAATGCGAGCACCTATTTATGTGTTGTTGTTGTTGTTTCAATTTCAATACCTAATGACTTAAAATATATGTTCTGCAAGTGTCAATCGCGATCGGATCCTTTCGATTCCGGGATTGTATGCATAGGTTCCGTGTTTCAGTAACGATAAACAACGCTAAGCGCAACTGCTAACAGGGAACCAAATTCTTGCATTTTAAAGAACACAAAGAAATTATAACGTAAAGTAGATAGGTGTAAATTTATATAACGCGAAACAAAACGTTGCCTGACATCAATTCCATACATCCTTTTAATACATGTATAAATATCCAATGCAATGATGTCACTGTCGCTTCTATAAATATTTCCGCAGTTTTTTGCAACAGGGTATTACACATTACTTTAAATATAACTTATCTACCCAGTTGCATCCGCTCTCATCCACTCACAAAAATAGACAAAGTCGCATGTATACATGACGCAATCTGAATACATCACAACAGTGAATACGTCATAAAAGTGTGCCGATTTTAATCTCAGTCATTGTATCTTAAAGTTGTGGTTAAATACACTTTGTAAAGTACATGTATTTATAACACAATTTAAATAACCGGCTGTTACCTAATCAGAGAATATACCAGGGTTAAACATTTAACCAAACTAACAAATATACCACCAGTGTTAAGCAATTTGGCTGGTAGTATTTTATTTAACTCATTGATCAAACTACTAAAGTATTAGTCACATATCGAATTAAATATCCATGAAAAGTATACGTAATAACATGTCCCCAGAAACTAAAAAATAACAGAGTATATTGCATTATCAGTACATAGTATGTAATAGTGATATGATAGACAATGTTTATATATTGCATCGAGATTTATTTATTTTCTAAACGAGTGGTATACCCCACTGGCCTGTTAGAATATACATGTGCAACATAACAAATTTATCCAATAGCGAATTCCACCATAATAACATGGAAAAACAGTTTTCATTATGTTTCCTACAAACTTGTCTTATATCTATATCACATTAAAATTTCAATAGGCATAAAGTGAAAAAAAAACATTTATAAAGAAGAAATAAAACAGTTTTAATATCCAATCATATCTTGTACACATTATGCGTGATGTATACGCGGAAAAAAACGCGAGTTCGTGGAATACAACATTGCACAATCAACTCGAGCGATACAAGCCACTGGAACACCACAGGCATGTAATATTCTCTATATAATAGCTTAAATATAAAGGTAATTATATCTACAATTATTAATTACATGGAGTGACTGTTGTTTTTAATGAAGAAAATTCATTTGTTCACAAAATCTTATCTTGATCATTTTGTTACTGTTTCATAAAAAAAATGCATTGACCAGCTTGCGTGGTTCGAAAATTATCGAATTTCAAATGACACAGTGTTAAAACGAATCAGTCACCTCTCCGTTAAAATAGCCCAAAATGCACCCTCGCACCGTCAAAAATAATCTCTGAGAACTACAGGTAGGTCTCTTTCTTGTCGACATATAGCTTTGTGTCGCCAAAAATATGAGATGTTTTTGGTTTCACGGAACATTAAATACTGAAGTTTAAGAAAGGAATTCACAATATTACATGATCTGCTTCCTGGAAATATTGAAAACTGTTGTTTATTTTGGTTGCCGTTTGCCTATTTCCGCGATATCTTCCATCGTTATTGCCTTTATTTTGTTAAAACCTAAGATTTTTAGAGTTTAACTCAACTTAAAATAATTATCCGAGGTGTGTTTATTGTTATCTATCCCTTTATAAGCGAACAACTAGTGTAAATATCATAGATTCGGAATTGGAAGGTACCTGTAACCTCTCCTTATTGGTGTTAGTGTTTTACTCATTGTATACTGTTTTCATGTATTATAAACAGTATTTGTCATTTTGGGGAATTTTACTTAAACAAAAATATGGACCGACATTACACTCAACACGCACTGGTAGAACACAGTACATAGTCAGGTACTTATTTCAGACGTAACATATGTGTTTTTCAAGATTGTCTGAAAATATGTTCTTTCATTTTAGTTCACGTGTGCGTTTGTTAAAAAATCTACCACGCCGTTACATACCTGAAACATGTTCCGTGCACCACGTATTTTCAATAAATTTAACTCATAGTTGCCATATTAACATGCTTTGTATACTTGCATACACCAAAAACGTCTTGATTTAACGGAGAGGGTGCATTTGGGGCTATTTTTAACGGAGAGGTTATTGATTCGTTTTAACACCGTGAATGATAACCTTAATTACAGGTGCTGCAGTAAACAAAAAACATTTACAACTATTACATATGTGTTATGCGAGTATAGTATATTTCTAGTTGGTTTTCGCGACTTAGGCAGTGTCTAAACTCATATTATAAATAATAATACTATTATGTATATATATGCTTACAAAACAACCTCTCAGAAACTGTTGACTTCAACAATTTTAGAATGCATTGACAGAAACAGACCTCAGTTGCTGATATCCCAAAACTATGATCTATAAATTGTAATGCTGTTTTAATAGCCAACTAATGCAGTTTGTGTTAATGTACCATTCAAACACAAAATCTACATGTGTATTCAAACACAAAATCTACATGTGCTGATTAACACGGTTCAATTAAATTTATAATGTTCAATTAATTAAAATAATATATATATAATTCTACAAAGTACATAACACCAGTAAAATTATTGTATGTACACATATATTGTCAATCCTTAAATTGTTCTTTTTTAAAAATAAAATGTTGCTCTTATATTTTTACATTATGGCACATCCAAACTGGTCAGCATGTCCTGCTTAATCAGAGAAGAAGCTCCAGCTGTGAGGAATGACATAGGCCATACAAGTTTATTGTCCCTATTTATTATTATAATTTATTGTTAACCTTACATTTGAGGGTTGTTACATCAATGGATTCAATGCTTTATTTATTTTAAGAGTTTCTATTGATATTGCATGAACTTCTATATTTGTATATCGTGCAAAAAAGTATAATTACAACGAACATTAAAACCAGTTTTATTTAAATGCAAATTTATACATAACAATATATGTTGTTATTTGATATACACGTTTATTTATTACTAGATTAATAAAAGATGAATTGTATTTTCCATATAACGATTGTTCATATCACGTTCCAAACGCATGTGCAGTAATTTCAAGAGAAGCTTTCCCGTTTTGAGTTGAGTGCTAATATTTCTTTATTAACATTAGAGCCAATTTCCAAAATGAAGTTACCAAGGTTTGTCACGAGAGAAAGAAACACCGATAAAGGTAATTGACAGTCAGTCCATCATCTAATTATGCGCTACAAAATTCAACAGCATATAATGTGCCACTTTTGATTATCTTACAAACGCCTTTTTTGTTTTCATTTACACAACCAGACCCCCTAGTGCACTCCAGTGTCTGTGACTGATAACAAATCTTCATATACTACGATGAGGCTGTGAATAAAACGCATTTTTTGTACATAAATAGCCGCTAATATTTGTTTGAAATCAAATAAAATAACAATTACTATTGAACTATGAAAGAACACTGTGATGAAACAACTTACAAATATGCAATAATAGTGTCTATGATCAACAATCTGTGCAAATAATAAGCATTTGTTTGGTATCAAATTTACATCAAAATGTTTGACAGAAAAAATAAAGAACTGTAAACGTAATGTATTTCTTTGCTGTTGAACTTTAGCACTGATGTTTTAATGTTGTGTGTAGTGTAACGTTCCGAGGGTGGTTATTCGAAAATTGGTGGACAAACGATTATATATTTATACCTTATTTGAAGCTACTTTGCTTAATAATACTATGATAGTGAATGCATTGCCGGTTCCCGAGCCTGCCGCTTTTCCAGTTGCACAGAACGCATTGCCGGTTTCCGAGCTTGCCGCTTTTCCAGTTGCACAGAACGCATTGCCGGTTCCCGAGCTTGCCGCTTTTCCAGTTGCACAGAACGCATTGCCGGTTCCCGAGCTTGCCGCTTCTCCAGTTGCACGGAACGCATTGCCGGTTCCCGAGCTTGCCGCTTTTCCAGTTGCACAGAACGCAATGCTCTGTGTAAATTACTCAGCAGAAAAACCTAGCAGTTCCAACGTAAAGATATTATTTTCCTTGTAGCAGGTCTTTATCCCTCGCGAATAACTTCACAACTGAAGATCTGTCCTGCTCGAGTGAATTCACAGCTGAACTTTTTTCTGCGACGTTGCGCTCTTTTATACTCTCCGTGAGTCACTTTCCTAATGAGCGTCTAACTGAACGTGCGTGTTCATAATCAAACCTCCAAGCGACTCCCCAATGTTGCTACAGTAGAAATATGCTAGAAGTGTGTTATGTTTTTTTAGTGTTTTATGTCCATTCTTTGAATATATCAAGTTACAAAGCTGAGCTTGTATCTATACATTTTTTTCAGTGTATGTATTAATTAAAATAATGCATATATTTAGAGATTCAAAAATTAAAATGATCACAACAGCAGATTTCTCGACTTTCTTAACTTAAGTTGAACATAAGTCAAAATTAGAATTTGTGTTTAAAACACTATGCTTTGGAACATGTGCATTACTAATGCTAGGTATTAATACACTTTG